>JAOXJP010216494.1:0-11783 GCA_025762735.1 Platanus orientalis
TACTTGAAGGGCTGTCTAAGAATGAAGTTCTTATACAAGAGACATGATCATCATCGTGTTGAGATTTATACTGATGTTGACTGGGCTGGATCACTCACAGATCGTCGGTCCACATCTGAATATTGCTCTTTCATTGGAGGGAACTTGGTCACTTGGAGAAGCAAGAAGTAGTCTATGATAGCCAGATCAAGTGCTGAAGCAGAATTCAGGTCCATGGTTCATGGAATTTGTGAATCATTGTGGTTGAAAATGTTGTTATCCAAAGTGAGATTTCACATAAAGGGACCTATAATTCTATTGTGACAACAAAGCCGCCATCAATATTGCATTTGATCCTGTGCAACATGATCAAACTAAGCATGTGGAGGTTGATTATCACTTTATCAAAGACCATCTCCAGAGGGGCAATATTTGTAGCTCCTTTATCCAAACTCATGGTCAACTGGCCAACATTTTTACTAAGGGTTTGAGTGGGGCGCAGTTCATGTTTATAATGAACAAGTTGGGAATGCTCAATATCTATTCTCTAGCTTGAGGGGGAGTGAAGGAATTTATGTCTTGAGGGTATTTATGTCATACTATAACTACATATATAGACCATTGTATTGGTATATAAACTCTTATGAATAAATATTCTTTCGTATGGAAAGATCATATACTCATACGATTAACCTCAACCTTTGTATTTCTCATTCTCTTTCTCTCTCTTTCTTCTCCACTTTATCCTCTTTTTCTCGTTTTTTTCACGTTACAAGTCTTGCAGGTGTTCAACTAGTAACGTATAGTTTGGTTGATTGAGACCATGCGAGAAAATTTGTACTATCAAGTTGCACCGGGGTAATTAGAGAATTTGGGGATTCATCGACAACTCCTCTAAGGTTGTTAACAACAAGACTTGGAGATGTACCTCCACAAGTTTAGTTGACCAAATTAACCGCTAGACAAGAACTATACCTCCACAGGTATTGTCTAACTTCACACACAAGCCTACATAGTCTTTTTCAGGTATTTACAACACTACACAACCAAATAATAGAAGCTGATGTTCCAACATGACCTATTACAACTAATAATCACTGTCGGAATTGGGCCCAAACTGAAGACCATGATCATAGACTTATCACTGGCTCACACGATCGTTAGTGAGAACAAACGATTGAAAAATAACTTTCCACACATTAATTATAAAATCAGATCATCAAAGTATTAACAAGCCTCAGACAATTTGATGGTTGGTTCTAAACATCACGACTCAGAGGGTTAATGTACAGGCTTTGATCATCACCCAGATCGTGAAACACGTCCAAGCGTCAATAGTATCCAACGAAAAATGATATAACTCTATTATTTCTCATCCAATCGTCATGGAACAAAAACTAAATGAATTCTCCATAAAAAATGACCCATACCATCTCAATCAATCTTTCAAAAAACTTCCAGATCGATTAAATTAATCAAAAAATAGATTTGGAATTTTCAAAGATTTTTGAAAGAAAATTCCCTAAAAACAAATTCCATGCTCTGATTGACAAAACAATTGCACAAAAAAATTCCATAAATCTAGTTCTCTGGAAAACTACTTGTAACAGTATATGAATATGGGAGGTATTTGTATACTTTTTATATTTGGGTGTATATTGTCATATAGAAAAGAGATGTACTAAATCATTTGCAAATATATATTATGTATGGTGTATTGAATGCCCTAACACACAGATACAATTCTCTCCAAGTTTCTCATCTTCTTTTTTTCTTTCCCTTTGTTTCTCTTCTTCCTTGCATCTTAAATCTACAATACCAGTTCCAACTTGGTATCAGAGCTTTTTAGGAGACAAGCAAAAGATATAGGCAAAGAAACACAAGCTAAATCCTCTGTTGACGTCAGCGTCCGTATGGTTGATGTCAGCATGTTGTACAAGTGTTAGAGGTCGTCAGAGATCAAGGCCTACAGATCCTGAAACATGGTGATTAATGGAGATTTATGGTGATTTTTGCATGATTTTTTGAAACCTCTAAATATTTTTTTGGAAAGGTTTTCTTCTGCAACTCAAAAACCCTTGTTTTTTGAAGTTTTTGTGATTCTGCTCACATGAAGAAGTTTCAGTTCGATTGCTTCGAAAGGACTGGTCGTTTTTTGCATAGAAACACATAGGAATAAGTCTCGTGTGATTTGGTTGAGATTTGAGAAATTTCAAATTTTTTTGGCATCTTCCCTGTTACGGCCAACCTGTAACAAGATGGGTGATTACACAACTCATGTTTTTGGTGGTGTTGGTGTTGGGAACTCTCACTTATGTGTGGGAAAGTGATCATAGGATCTTATCTTGCTGCCAAGGAGCCTTGGAAATCTATGTCCCTTTGTGTGTTGATGCACTTGATGGTTGGTTTGCTACATTAGTGTGTTTTTGTTGTGATTGTTCTCTGTTTGCCCTCTTTTTGTGATCAATGATCAAGTTTAGCCATGTTTGAAGTTAGCTAGACATCCAGTTCAAAAGAGACTGAGATGGGTACACTTGGTGATGTAGTAAATGAATCCCTTAACACTTTTATTACTACCATGAGATTGGATGGGACAAATTTTTTTGGCTTGGTCCCAATCTACAAAATTGTTCATCACTGGGAAAGGAAAAAGAACTTATATAATTGGGGCCGCAAAGATGCCAGATTCTAATGATCTTACATTTACTAAATGGGAAGCTGAGAATGCCGTGGTCATATCTTGGTTTCCTCACTCCATGCAGCCAGGCATTTCAAATAGTTATTTGTTCCTATCTACAACTAAGGCCATTTGGGATTCAATTACTAAAACTTATTCTAAGAGAGGTAACAAAGCCAGAATGTATGACTTGCACAAGAGAGTTTCTCAGATTAGATAGGGTGATCAGCTTCTGGCATTATATTATTCCACTCTTCGTAGTCTTTGGGAGGAGATTGATTACTAAAATTTTCAAAGCACATTGCACTTCCAATGCAACGTTGTATACCCAAGAATTGGAGGAGAAACGGATATTTGAGTTGTTGGTGGGTTTAAACCTTGTGTATGAGCCCATTTGAGTAAATATCCTTGGAAATGACCCACTTCCCCCTTTGGATGAGGTGTTCTCAATTTCTCATATTTATCTCAAGAGGATCATCACATCCTTATGACTCAACCTTCACTACCAGTTATTGGTCAATTTATTTTGGTTTCTTCCTTTCATTGTGAGGGTGTTGATCATTCTGAGGTCATGGTGGTGGTGGTGGTCATAGCGTAACCATACTTGAAGACAGAGATAAGTTGAAATGTGAGCATTGTGATCGAGCTCGACATATCAAAGAAAATTGTTGGGATCTTCATGGTTGTCTCATACAGGAGTTCCAGGGCAGACAACAACGTGGTAAAGGTGTTTCTCGCCCATAGGGTCGATCCCATACCCATTCTGTTACTTTTTCAACAGAGCCAGTAGACTCTTCTCCTTCAGTGGATAATCCCAGTTTCTCTACGGATTAGATTGAAGCTTTATGTTGCTTCATGGTCAGTTTAGAGCCTTCCTCTTGTGCTCCTACTTCATCCTTTGCATAGTTAGATACTTCAACATCTACCTTCAATGCTTTTGTTACTACTCCATCTCACTTATGGATTATTGATTTAGGAGCTTTTGACCATACGATAGGTATCTCTTCATTTTTTTTCTTACTTTGTTTGTTTAGGGAAGGATAAGGTCAAAATTGCAGATGGATCTTATTCTTCCATAGCTGGTAAGGGGTCCATTATAGGCGCTCCTACCTTACCATTTTTTTTTGTTCTTCATGTTCCAAATTTTAGTCTAAATCTTTTATCTGTTAGCTAGCTAACCAAATCATTAAACTGTTATGTGACTTTCTTTTCTACCCATTGTATGCTCCAAGACTTGAAGACGAGGATGAAGATTAGTAAATGACATGACTAGGATGGACTTTATATTTTGGATGACACACCTCACATTGCTTTTTCTGTTCAACAGTTTTTAGCTCCTCAAATAAAGGACAACCCACCTTGTACATCTTTTTTGCTTTAGTGGCATCAATGTTTGGGTCATCCATCTTTTACTTTATTTAAACATTTGTTTTCACATTAATGTCATAAGTCTAGTATTTTATAGTGTAAGTCTTGTGAGTATGCAAAACACTGTTGTAGTTCATATCCAATAAGCATGAATAAAAGTGGTTCTTCATTTGAAATTGTGCATTATAATGTGTGGGGACTGGCCCCTAGTGTTTCACTTTCTGGTTTTTGTTACTTTGTGACTTTTGTGGATGACTTTTCTTGTTATACATGAGTGTATTTGTTGAAGTCTAAGAGTGATGTATTCTCTATGTTTGCTTCATTTCATAAAATGGTTGAGACTCAATTTGGCAAGAAAATTAAAGTTCAGTGTAGTGATAATGGTGGTGAGTACTTGTCTTCATCTTTTGTTTCGTACTTAGATAATTATGGTATTGTTAATTAAACTACCTAACTTAGTACTTCAAAACAAAATGGGGTTTTCGAGCGCAAAAATAGACTTCTTTTGAAAATGACTCGTGCTCTCATGTTTGAAATGCATCTCCCTAAAACCTTTTGGTCAAATACTATTCAAACAACAACCTATTTGGTGGAACGTTTTCCCACTTGTGTCTTGGGGTACAATACTCCTTTAAAAGTTTTTTTCTCCTGACACCACTCCATTTCCCATACCACCTAAAGTGTTGGTTGTATCTGCTTTGTACATATTGATAAATCATTTAAAACTAAACTAAATCCTAAAGCTCTTAAATGAATATTCTTGGGATACTCTCTTACTCAAGGGGTTTAAGTGTTATTATACATCCACTTGAAAAAAGTTTGTTTCTATGGATGTAACCTTCCATGAGTTAGTCCCTTTCTTTGCTTTTGGGAAGTTTTTTATTGAGGGGGAGCAAATTTCAGTTGCTGATGATTACCCTCTTCTAGTACTACCTTTTTCTTTAATCAAGGTACCCTAAAAGAGGATGATGTTAGTAAGGGGAAGCCTAAGGAAAAATCTCTTCTAACATACAAAAAACGAGAAAAAACAGCCCAACTAGAGGATCCTCATGTTTCTCACCATGATATCTCCTCAACTTTAGGTAATTCTCCTGATTCTTCGTCCGTTTTGGTTGATAATACTAACCTTCATATGTTGTTAAGAAAGGTGTTTGGTCTTGCGTTAAGTATCTTTTTGTCAATTATGTTTCTTTCAGTTCATTGTCTCTTTCATTTCGTTTTTTTTTTAGGTTGCCTTGTCTTCTATTTCTATACCTTGTTGTGTATTAGGAGCTCTATCTCAATCCCAGTGGAAGGCGGCTATGGAAGAAGCAATGTGGGCTCTAGAAAAGAATCATACATGGGACATTGTGATTCTTCCTAAAGGAAAATTTGCAGTTGGTTGCAGGTGGGTATATACAATTAAGTTGAAGCCTAATGGGAGTGTAGAAAAGGATAAGGCGAGGCTTGTTGCTGAAGGGTATACCTAAACTTATGGCATTCATTATCAAGAAACATTTGCTTCCATTGTAAAGATGAATTCTATTCGGGTTCTCTAAGCTTTAGCAGCCAACCAGAATTGGCCCCTTCTTCAGCTTGATGTCAAGAATGCATTCTTGCATGGAGATCTTGAGTAAAAAGTTTATATGAAGTTACCTCTAGGCTTTTAGATTTTGTCAAGAACAAGCAAAGTTTGTAAACTAAAAAAAGTTCTTTATGGGCTGAAACAAATCACCTCGGGCCTAGTTTGAGAGGTTCTGTACAGCTATGGTACGGATTAGATATATCCAATGTCAGTCTAATCATACCTTGTTTGTGAAGAGATGGACAAGGTGAAGAGATGGGGGAGTCAAATTACAACTCTTATTGTCTATGTGGACGATATCGTGGTTTCTAGAAATGATGTAGCTGAAATAAAATATCTGAAGTCTTAGTTGGCACAAGAGTTTGAGATTAAGGACTTAGGGCTATTAAGGTATTTTCTTAGGATTGAAATTGCTTGCTCTAAAAAGGGTATCTTCATTTCTCAAAGAAAAAATACCTTTAGATCTTCTTCGTGAAATTGGTATGCTGGGGTGTAAACATGTTACTACTCCTATGGATCGTAATCAAAATATGCATGATTCTAATGGTGTGAGACTTATTGATGCCAGTAGATACAAAAGATTGGTAGGACATCTTATTTATCTCTCATTAACACATCCTGACTTTGTCTTTGCCGTGAGCATAGTGAGTTAGATTATGCATGCTCCTACGTTGGTCCATATTGAGGCTGTATATAGGATATTGAAATATCTAAAGAGTGATCCAGGAAAAGGTTTAGTGTTTACAAAAAGAGATAGTCTTCATGTGGAAGCCTATACATGTGTAGATTGGGCTAGTTATGTGTCAGATAGAAGACCCACTTCTGGTTTTTGTGCTTTTGTGGGAGGAAATTTGGTCACTTGGAGAAGAAAGAAACAAAGTTTTGTTGCTCGCTCAAGTGTAGAGGTAAATATAAATCCATGGCTCATGGAGTTTGTGAATTACTTTAGCTTAAGTTATTACTCTCTTGAGTTAGGTTTTCCAGTAAAGGGTGCTATGAACTTATACTATAACAACAAGGCTGCTATTAGCATTGCTCATAATCCAATGCAGCATGATCAAACGAAGCACATTGAAGTTGATCGCCATATCATCGACGAAAAGTTGTCCGATTAGATTTGTCTTCCCTTTGTCAAGACCAGTGGTTGCATCTTACTACTTTTCAATTCTTAGTATCCAAGCTTTGTATGTGCTTTATTTACATACTAGCTTAAGGAGTGTAGAAGTATACAATCGTGTATATGGGGGTATTTGTGTACTTTTTCTATTTGGGTGTATGCTTCCCCATAGACAAGAGAAGTACTGAATCATTTATAAATATATATTATGTATGGTGTGTAGAATACCCTAACACACAGATATGAATCTCCCCAAGTTTTTCATTTTCTCTCTCTCTCCCTCTCTCTTCTTCTTCCTTGCATCTTAAATCTACAATACCAGTTCCAACTCTACCTTCGCCTTGAACCAACTTTCGAGCATGCTGACGTCAACCGTACGGACGTTGACATCAGCACCTCCCCCTATGGATCAGTCAACAACAAAAAAAAAAAGGTTCCTAGGTCTGATACCAAGTTGTCGTATGTATATACAAGGTATATATTGCCTATAGATCAGAAGAAGAAGAAATGAAGAAGAATTTAGAGAAGTGTCGTAGGTTAGAGAGTTCCCATATATTTATATATTTGTATATAATATAACCCACAGGCATATATACCCTTTATTACAATAATACCGTAATTGCTAACAATGTACTGATTGCCCAGACTGATTTCCTTCTACGAATATGACAAATTATGTACTTACAAGTATTGGAATGAGATGCCATGCCAAAACTTCAATCTTGTAACATGTTTATATAGATTGAGAAGTATTGCATATGAAGTTTTTATAGATATCATACCTGTTAGGGTTGTGAAACTATAGCTTTGGCCATGGTTTACTTTGAATATGCAATGAGGTGTGCCTTTGTTTCTCACAGGAAAGCATCAGTTTTATTACCCTGATCCTACAAAAGTTCCTATACCCTTTGGTTCCCAGAGGTATCATCTCTAATCAGTCTTTAGCGCTAATGGTACTGATGTATGAAAGCATGGCTGAGTTATTCTTCTTGTCTGTGTTAATATGCTTATCACGGATGATGATCTTCTCTAAACTCATCCAATTAGCTGCGTCTTCAAGACAGTTTGAGATAAGTGATTCTGGTCCTCATCAGTATTTCATTAGACCTATGATTGCCTTTTCTTCAGATGCTTGTCTTTTATCAAAGATTACAGCTTAGAATGGATTGCTTGTGCCAACCTATCAAATGATCAGGTGACATACCTTAAGCTTAGTCTCATGACTCTCACCAATCCCTAACTAATTCTAGTCTCTATATCTGCTTATTGGCAATGTGGTTTACCTGGCAAATTTTCGGCCAAACATTACTTTGTAAGTCATATGGTGTGTCGGTTTATCTCAACTCCTTAGTGTACCTTTCTATTCATTCCATTAACTGTTATATGCAAGTTACCTCAGCTCATACTTTATTTCTGCTTTCATCCGCTTCATTGGAGTTCCTCGCCTATGCCAATGCTGATCTAATTAGTGTCCCACCCAATTATCGATCAGCCTCTGGGCTTCTGTATTTTCTGTGGTGATTCTTTTAACTTGTTGGAGTAAGAAACATGAGATTGTCTCTCCTTCTATTGGCAAGGTTGAATATAATACCCTGGCCAGATGCTGTCTAGGAGAAGGTTTGGATTCTTGCTAACATCAGCATGTTAATAGTAAACTAACCAACTCTCCCAAAACTCTACTGTGTTGGGATAAACCCCCCCCCCCCCCCCACATTGTTCTCCCCTGGGAACACTTGGGGAACCAGGTGCAAGTCCACAACTCATGCACTCACGTGCAATACTACATCCGGGAGAAAATTTTTATTTCCACTGGGATTCGAGCTCATGACCTGGTTTGGCTTTGATACCATGTTAATAGTAAACTAACCAACTCTTCTTAAACCTTAAGGTGTTAGGAGGTACAAGAGTTAATATACTTCAACAAAGCATTGTATATTTCACTATTCCACTCTATGGTGTCTAGTGTTTATCAGCCAAGCTGGCAACTTTTCTTTTCAACATGTTTTTGTGGACCAATTATGGGAGGTTTGTTCACCAAATCTCATATATTAATAGGGTTATGGTTTCTTTGGAGCTAACTTTCTATATAATCATTAGTTTGAGGCCTGGGGGTGTAAAGTACATTTTTGCATAGTTTAGTTGGTCTTTTCTCTTTACATTTTCCCCACTTGAGTGGAAAGCACATTTAAACATTGTAAACACATGATCGAAGCATGTGACTCGCGTATCTCCCTCGGCTGAGGAGGTCGTTTTCTATACCATTTGGTATAATATCAATCCTTAATAGTTCACATATGAGAATGGGAAATACTTTTTACTATAATGTTTTGGTCATGGTTGTCAAGCTGACTTTTTTTGTTTGTTTGTTTTAGCATCTATGTTTAATTCTCCATCCTCAAGTTATGCATGTATTCCCAATACCTTATGCTTCAAAACTGGCATAGAACCCCACTTTAAACATATAGATGTGAATCATGAAAGTTTGTTGTCTTGACCTTATGTTAGGGTGTTCCCTACCACCCAGATGCGGTGACAATGTAGGCAAGGGTTAATTAGAGTGCAACATGCCGATGTTACTACACCATTGATGAGCATGGGTAAAGAAGCTATTCCAAGAAAGTAGGATTCGCATAGCAACTTGGAACATATGCACCTTGATGAGTAAGACCGTAAGAGTATATGGTTAGTAGATACAATGAAAAGAATGAGAGTTAATATAATTAGGCTTAAAGAGAGTGGAATGGGGAAAAGCTCAAGAAAATTAATGGTTATAAACTATGGTACGCAAGATAAGTCAATAAAATGGGGTGGTAATTATAGTAGTCAAAGATCTATAGGAAGAAGTTTTAGATGTTAAGAGAATAAGTGATAGGGTTATAGTAATTAAACTTGTTTTAAAGAGATTAATATAATCGGTGCATATGCACCTCAAATAGGACTAGATGAAACTATTAAGAATCAATTTTAAGAAAACATTGATGGGTTAATTCAAGGAATTTCTGATGGTGAGAATATTTTATAGGTAGTGACTCAAATGGGCATGTTGGGAAGGCTGGTAAAGGATACATGGATATGAATTTGGATTAAGGAGTGAAGCCGGAGAGGAATATTTTCATGACTTACGATCTTGCAATAGTGATTCAAAAAGAGAACACTTGGTGACTTTTAAAAGTGGTTCAAATAGGACATTTTGTCCTCTAGGAGGATTAAACTATCAATATGTAAGGATTCTAAGGTTATCCAAGGAGAGGGTCTAACCACACAATATAGGTTAGTAGTTTTGGATGTTCATATTAAGAGGTAAAAGAGAAAGAAACGAGAGATTAATTGCTAGGAATTAGATGGTAGAACCCAAAGGGGGAAAATTTAGTGATACTTGCAGATAAATTGATAAGGGAAAATAGAATTCAAAAGAACTACAGATACCGTATTGAATGAAATGGCCAGCTATATAAAAATAGTAGCAAAAACTGTCCTTGGAGAGTTCAGACTCTAGAGAGAAAGCGCAACCATCTAGAATGATGAAATTCAAACTGAAGTTAAGAGTTCAAAGGTCTTGTTATAAAACTTAGCAAAAGACTAGGAACACTGAAACATAAAATGAATTAAAAATGCTAAAAAGAAGCTAAGAAAGCTGTAAGGGAGGCAAAATTTAAGGTTTATGATTATCTTTACCATAAGTTGGGTATTAGAGATGGTGAGATGGATGTATGAAAACTTGCCAGAATGAGGGACATAGAAATCTAAATCATGTTAGATGTTTTGAGAGTGAGGATCAAAGAGTGTTAGTGAAAGATGAGAATATTAGAGAAATATTTTCAATATTTATTAAATGACGGTTGTGGATATCGCGGGATATTGGGGTGTCTAGACCTTGGTTCTATCCTATGTTGTAATGAAACCATCTGAGCCTTGAGTCAAAATTTGGGTGATGACAACAGTCATGTAAGGAATGTCTCTTTTGAAGTAATTAGTAGTGTTGATGATCAGAGATCATATTTATTTTCATAGGATTAGACTGTCTTGAGTTAAAGAGGCTTTGAAAATGATAAAGATAGGGAAGGCAACAAGGACTAGATGGTATCCCAATTAAGGTTTGGAAATGCATAGGGGATGATGACTTTCATTCGTTCAACAGGATCATTAAACCTTAAAAAAATGCTAACGAATGGAGGAAAAGCATCATGGTGCCTATTTTACAAGAACAAGGAGTTGTACCAATTATCATGTGATTAAGCTTATGAACCTTACACTGAAACTTTGGGAGAAAGTGATTGAGCATTGGCTAAGAAATAAAATTAGAGTGTCAGAAAATCCATTTGGATTTATGCTTGTGAAATAGTCAATTGGGCTATTTTCTTACTTAGGTGACTGATGAAAAAGTTTAGAGAGAATAAGAAAGATCTTAACAGGGTCTTTATTAACTTAGAGAAGGCATTTGATAGGATACCTAAAAAGATCATTTGGTGGGCTTTAGAAAAGAAAGTGGTCCCAAGTAGATATTTTGACAATTTAAGCTATGCACAATGGAATGGTAGTTAGTGTTAAGATAATTCGGGCAAGAATTGAAAAAGGGTAAGAGAGCTACTCGTGAGATTTTCTATTTTTGGCCCGCCCACTGGCATAGGAGGGAATGGTTCTTAGTATCAGACTATCAGTTAGGAGGTGGTTTAGTGGTTATCGCCCTACTCTTGAATGAAGTGGGACAATGAGAGAACCCATAGATTTTGAAGCAGAATGGGATGCAAGGCCCGAAAGAGAGCCAAATCTAGGTGGCAATGGGAAAACTTAAGAGGCTTTTAGAAAATAGGTTGAAAGCTAAAAGATAAATAAATAAATAAAGACATGATCAATAAGAAAGGGAAAAAGGAGGTGGGGACAGAGTATGCAAGTGGATGCTACACTCTGTCATACTACTTAATGCAACGAGTTGATATTTTAGATGATGTGCGATACCATTGTAGGGGCTGGGCCAGGGATACAAGGCCCCTCTGTAATACTACAACAACAACAACAAACAGCCTTATCCCAACTATTTGGGGTCAGCTACATGAATCCTGTTCCGCCATTCCGCTCTG
>JAOXJP010216505.1:0-11783 GCA_025762735.1 Platanus orientalis
ATCAATATAAGCATGAACACTTAGGTGATCAATTCTCTATGGATTGCAAACCAAACATGCAATGTGCTCAATTAGTCCAATTTATAAGTTCAATATATATTTGCAAGATGTTTAACTAGACTTAAATGATATATTAACCAATTTGTAAATTCACTAAAGCCTAGGTTGTTTGTGCATGTTTAAGAAAATTTAGTGTGTCGGGCTATTTAGCATAAACATAAACACTTAGGTGATCAATTCTATATGAATTGCAAATCAAGTATGCAAGTGTGCTCAATTAGTTCAATTTACAAATTCAATAAAAACCTAGATGTTTATGCTTATTTATGATATGAAAATTATAGAACAATCACAAAGCATGCAACATAAAGACACAAATGTTTATAGTGGTTCGACACAACGGCCTACATCAACTCTCAAAAGCTCACCACCGAGCTATGTAATTTTATTAAGATTGAAACTATTACAATGAAGGATAAAATTAACAAAATCCTATTCTACTTGCCAAGCAAGCAACACCCGGTGTCTCCGGCAGGTGTGGTCTATGGTCTACTCTTCCGGTGTCTTTAGCAGAAGAGATTTGGGTGCACACTACCGGTGTCTCCGACAGTAGTGCTAATTCTCCCGTGTCTCCAGTGGGAGAGGGCTAAATAACTTTTAACAAAAGTTAAAGGCAAGAATTATCTCTTTGTAGGTTGATGTTGCTTTGTGGTCAAGTTGGGGTTACTCCTCCTTGAGCTAGATTTGACTATTGCTCCCTAATGCTCCTTGGTGGCTCTTCAAGCTAGTGGAGCCAACTCCGGTGGGTTACTTCTCTTTGAGTAAGGTGTGACACACAATCCCGCACTTATATCTTATTAGGTTTCCTTTTGGACAACCCTTGTAGCCTACCTCCAAAAGATATACTTTAGCTAGATTCGAGAGGTGACAATGAAATGGTCTTGGTATAGATTTACCTATCTAAGCATAGCAAGTGGTTCTCCAAGGATTGGAATAACACTATCTCACAAGATCTATCACAATAGACAATTAAAGCTTTTAAATGTATGAGATTTTAGCAAGAACCATTAGTTTCTCAATGGGTCCTCAAACCCTTATATAATGGATGAAAATAATCCATATCCATTGGATTAGAACATCCCCAAATCATTAAATGATTATAGCCACTGATTGCTAATGGATTTTTGAAGTTTAGACCGCTATACAATGTTTTCGCAACTTTGGATCGATCCAAGTGCAAAAAACACTTAGAATTAGCAACCAGAGAGTTGCTAGATCGATCATAGATTGATCCAAATAAGTTTAGATCGATCCAAACTATTTGGATCGCAATGGTTCAATCCTAGATCGATCCAAATTCTCTATAATCCCTCTTAAAGTCTTGGGAATGCTACAGATGACTTTAGATCATCCCCCCATGACCCGGGAAGGTCCGTGGACCTTGGGAAACCCGACATGGGACCTTGATTCATCTTGACTACCATACAATACCTAATTTACCTTGTGTAGACTTGGAATGGATCGTGAATCCTTCAGGATGAGTCGTCGACTTCTAGAATGATCTCTTGAGGCTTCCTTGATGCTTGATGATGATCTTCGTGTAATGAAGACTTAAGGATCTCCTAGATTCTCACATGACTCAGTTCATGTCCTAGTCTATACAAAACATGTATTTTACTTAGACTCATGGAGTTTACAACATATTACATTTACAGTGTTAATGTCATGTGCTAAAATTCATTGCCCTCTTGGTATAGGTTTTGGGGTGCGACGTGCTATCATCTGGAGTTGTTGGAGCAAATGCAACAAAAGCAGGCGATGAGGTCCAATTTGATTGAAAAGTGGATCTAGAGATTTCGATTACGACGATAGTAGTAATGGCTAGGTTTGCCACAGATTTAGAAAATAAGACAAGGACGAGAGTCATGAGAGTGGCCATGACCATGAGACTGAGCAAAAGAACCAAAGAACCCTATGAAAAAGCATCATCCAAATCAATGAGTGGTTGAAAGAGCTGATGAAAGAATCGCCATGATTGGAGTGATTAATTGTAGAGAAGAGAGCTGATCTACAACAAACAAAAGTTTTTGTAGTTCGTCCATCATGACAGAATGTGGGTGAAGATGGACTGCCATTTTGAAGACGCTAAAGTCGACTGATAACCCATTTAGAGTATAGAGAGATGACATCCTCTTCGTTCATTGGAGTAGAGGTAACAACCAGAATGTCAGTTAGATGTTTTATTTGACGCAAATTTTCATGCATGATGAGAGAGCCTTTCTTACTATTTTGAAGTCTGCTCTTAAGTTGAATAATGTGAGAGCAAGAGAAGGATGAAAAATGTCTCTCAAAAGTGAGCCAAACGTCATAAGCTTGCTTAATATTGAGCACAAGAGGCAAAATCGATTCAGAAATAGTGGCTATTAGACATTTGAGAAGCTATTAATCAAGAAGAGACCAAGCTGAAAAGTCAAGATTATAAGAGGTAGTATCGTCAAACGTGCAGATTGTTGTCGAAGGAGCCGTGATGGATCCATCCAAGTGAGGAAGCAATTGATGGGCACAAAGGGTCATCAAGAACTGTGTATGCCTTGCCACTAAAAGTGAATTTATCAAAATTCATCCCTGGATTGGATATAGTCTGTCCAATGTGTGGTTTCCACTTAGAAACCTTAGACCATCTCTTTTTTCTATGTGAATTCTTGTAGGTGGTTTAGTTTTGTTCTCCACTGGGTCTAAGAATCAAAGAATAGATAAAAAGTTTCAAAGAATGGATCAAAGACTATAGTCAACTATATTTGAATCTCCAATTTCTAAGAATGGGGGCTGTCACTCTTTGGAAATTTTGGAAAGCAAGAAACAATAAACTATTCTCAAAGTGCTCAATGTTACCTGAAAGGGTTATTTCTAACGCAGTCTATTTGGTTAATGAGTACCAAAGTGGGAATGAAGAAGGCTGTAGCTCACAACCTCCAACTACAATGAATGCATACATGTCTAATCATCAGTGGAATCCTCCTTTGACTCACATGTTAAAAGTCAATGTAGATGGTTCTACACACCATTTAGGAGCAGTTGCAACTATCATTCCAAACCATAATGGTGAATTTTTGGGTGGAATTTCAAAAACGCATAGAAGAAGCTGAAGCCTGGTGTTTCTTAACTGGTATACAATTAGCCAACAACTACCTGAATCATCACATTATAACAGAAGGAGATTTCCTCTCCATAGTCTTCCTTCTATAAAAGTTAGATAGTGCTCTCCCATGGTGTATAGAGGTGATAATTCAAGATTGACGAAGACCCTTGACATGTTCCAAGCATATTCAAAATTTCTATGCTCTCTGATCCTGCAACCAAGTTGCCCATTGTATGACAACTATTGTGGCAAGGGAGCGTTTTTATCACAACAATGGAACGGGTCACATGTTTCTGATGAATTAGCTATGATTCTTGATTCTAAATGCATAATTGCAATATAAGTTTAGAGTTTCTAAGGTTAAAACTTCACTTTATGCACAAGTACGCATTCAACTGGAAAGCTTTATACTTAGCTAAACCAACTTAATTAGAGGTTGTGCTCAATTATGCGAATTTAAAACAAGGCTCAAGCTTAGCTCATAGTTAACCAGCCGCTTAGCTTTAACTACCACAAATTATTTTAACCACGGGTATCCCCGCTTGATCCAAAATCTAAAATCTTTTCGTTTCACCACTTCTTCCCTCCCCAAGCTCTCTCGGCAACACCAGTGATTTCAGTGGTCGACTACGCCTCCCAAAGAAGACTCTGGCAATGAAGACAGCTCCTACACTCACTTGTTCCGGCAAAAGAAAGAGATTTTCATAATTGAATTGATTTTGGTGCTGTAGATTTGATTGATGAGGCCCATCAAAGCATAAGCCTTATCCTTGACTTGTCTACCATTGAGCTGTGTTTTTTTTTCTTTCTCTATTTCTCACATGGGAAGGGCTAGTAGCACCCCTAGAAGTACTCACCACACCCCCATCTCACTATACCCCCTTTTTACTCATCACACCCTGTCCCCTACCTAAAATACCCTCACAACCCTAAACCCCTTATTTCCTTCTATTTTCCTCACCACACCCCCATTCTCTCTTCTTCCTCTTTTCTCTCCTCCCTTACGTAAAACCTCCATTCCCAAGTTCCTCTCTTCTCTCTTCCTCACTTCTCTCTTATTCCTCTCTTCTCTTTTCTTCCTTTCTTGTTCCTCTTTTCTCTCTTCCTTCCTCTCTTCTTCATCACTTCTCTTTTTCTCTTGCTCCTCTCTTCTCGCCTTTGGCCACTGCCACCACTGCCGCTGGACCTTCTTTACCGTTGCTGCCTCCATAAGTAAGTCACTTTTTTTCTTGTGTTTTTTTTAAACCTTGTTCTCGTTCGGACCTGGTGGTTCGAACAAACGCCAGGTTATTATTTTGTGTTTTTGAAATTCTTTTTAGTTTGTGCATAAAAACCAAATGTGTTGTTCCTTTTCTATCTTTTTTTGGTAGTTAATTCGGTTTGTAACAGATATGGATGCCGACACTTCCCATACCTGTCGTGTACCACCAACGGCATTGCCAAGATGAAATCGGGGTGCCCAAAGGTTGAGAGCATCATTGAAGCATCAGAAGCATCAGTGTCTCATTAAGTAGGTGACAACTTGGCGTATTTATATGCCGAAGAGGCTGAGGCTAATCAGGTTCCTGTTCTTAGAGCTCCTAAAGACCCTTCCTTATTATTAAGCTACAAGACACACGTTGTTGTGGCAATTTGGCGACAAGATGTATTGCAAATTGATTATTTTCATTTATTATTGTTATTAAATGTTGTCAATTTTTAATGTTTTTATTTATTACTATTATTGCACTGTTTGTTTTGGTTGTAGGAGTGGGAACCGATTAAATGTTTATCTCACACAAAAAAAATTAATGAGTGGGTAAGGAGAGATTTAATCCTTCCAATGAGATGTTCCAATTAATGATCGGTACTTTCAACTTGTACCCCTTGGTCTCAACATTGTATAAGTTTGTGATCAAGGTACTGGTGTCAGCGTTTATAAAGAAATGGTATCTATAGACTAATACTTTCCACATGCCGTTCAGGGAGATAACCATTACCTTGAATGAAGTTTCATCTCTACTTGGGATTCCAGTTGTTGGTCAAGTTGTCTTAATTTCTTAGGAGAAGCTATTATTGGGGGATGTGGTCACCTTAGTGTCTGCCCAGTTGGGAGTGTCTCCATAGCATGAGAAGGAAGAGCTTCAAGCCGTTCGGGGCACGTCTGTGGGGTTGGAATGGCTGAGGACTTTGTTTTAGAATATGAATGATGAATCTGATTTGGCTTGGATTAAGTGTGCAGCCAATGCTTACTTGTTATTTTTATTGGGTTATACGCTATTCATTGACAAATCTTCTACATGGGTGTCGGTTGCATATTTGAAGCTACTGAAAAATATGTGGGAAGTGCGGGGCTATGTGTAGGGTGCTGCAACTCTAGCCTATCTCTACCATAAGCTATGAATGGTGAGTCAGGTGGCTGCAAAATAGATGACAGGGTACATCACACTACTTGAGGATTGAATTTATGAGCACTTTCCTCACTTCACACCTAATCGCAACCTATCTTACACTAGAAATGAGACGTGGGTCTATAGATGGAATTCGCAGAAGGAGGCTAGGCCACTTGGAGATAACGTACAGGTTATGCGGCAGACACTTGACGCATTAAGCTTTAATGAGGTATTACATTAAACATACATTTGTTTACGTTAGTTACGTAGGTCTTTACTTAAGTTATATAGATTTAACTGACGTTTGTTTGAACTTGTTTTTACAGGTATGCTGGACCCCATACGAAGACCCTGGCTTCTTAGTGCAATATTTAATTATTGATATTGCATTCTAACATGACATGCTGAAGTGCCTTGATTTAGTTAAGCCTTATCATCTAGACCGGATGCTGAGATAGTTCGATCGGATCTAGTATATTCCTCCCCTCCATTGGCCCCATGAAAATGTTTACGTGGTGCCCATTCCAATCAGTATCGAGTGGAATATCCATACATTAATAGGATGTGAAAAAGTTGGAATAATCATGTGCTCAACAAAAGGGCACGATCAGGTGAAGTTGCATTTCCTGGAGAATGTACCTTGGAGTACATGCATTGGTATGCACGTGTGTCCCACCTATATGTACAGAACCCTGAGTTTCGATCCACGTATGATGTCGGTCAGTCCTTATACACTAGCGCACCCTCGATATTAGCTGCTCCACGTCATCTACGGGCATTGGGGCTTTTAGAAGCTATCATCAAATGTGGTGTTGGTTCTACACCACTAGATGACATGTTTCATGCAATTGAGGAGACTATACACCTGTTTCGTGACATTTTGTTAGATCCAGCCACTGCTCCCCAGGATACAAGTGCTCCATCTGCTTCTGATAGGTGCAATTTTTCGTACTTTCTCCCTCAAGCGCTGTAATGACAAAAATTAGAGATGAGAGAGAGAGAGATATGTAAATGTAAACTTTTTTGCCAATGAAGATACGTTTTCCTATCTTTGTAAGGGGATGACCCCACAATTTATGTATTTTATTTCTTAATATTATTTTTTGGTAGGTTTGCTTGAGACCCTTAATTGTCACACTTTACTTGATGTGCAACTGCAAACCATTCCTAATTCCTTAACAAACAAAAAAATTTAACACATTAAACTGCTTCCACTTCAGAGTTGGAAATTAAAGTGAGCAACTCGTATCCCCCTAAAACAAATATGATGCGCACTAGGGGGATAACCAAGGTCAAAGTTTGCAGGTTATAAGCTTCCTCAACAAAAGCAATGTGTGACAGTCACAAGTTTTGACCGAACTAACATTGTTGGTTCGACTGAGCACTCAAAATCCATTTTTTGGCTTGAAGTTGCTCTGGCTACTGACCTTGAACTTGTCTTACTCCTAGATAGCCAAACTTGAAATGCTTTTAAAGTCTAGAATATAAAAAGGCTTATATGTCTATCACAAATGTATGATCTCCATCACCTCCAGGGATGAGTGTGTCTAAGCAACAATTTATCAGTACATCGACCTTGAACTATCTAAAGGTTATGTCATTGCTGTCTGATCCCATTGTTGGGTCATGGTCAAGGGTCCGTGGAGTCAAAGAGACTAGGAGCTCTGAACAGACCCGGATTTGTTTATTTGTTTGTTTTTTTTTTTTTTTGGTTTGTTTATTTTGCGCTTGGTTTCTTTTTACCAATCTTGAAGAGAACTTGTGATCAGAAATGAACTTGTCTGTGAAACTTGCTTAAATTTATTATGAACATAGCAGGAAAATAAGATATAAGCATTGTCCCCTGCAAGTAACTGAGACCTAAATATGGGAGTGTAGGGTTTGATATATCTTGGCTAGGTCCTGAATGTATGATAGTAAAAAAAGAACCCTCATAAAGGCATTAAACTACAACATATCTTTATTATAAAAAGAACCATTAAACTACAATCACTAAATACATTAATCATCTAAATCTAAAGTCTCTTGTATAGGAACATCCGAACTAACGTCTCTGAATTGTTGTATACGTGGTTGATATGCTGCAGGCTCCCATACAGCTGCAATAAGATTTCGATACCGATACCAATTCATCGCTATAAGAAGAATAGGATGACCCGACAATAAGATAACCTACAAAAATATGATAACATTATATAATGTTAAAAACAATTAGAAGAACAATATCTTGGAATGAGTGACAACAATTATCTGAATGAAATGATTTCCATTCACAAATCAATAGCAATTTCTAGGCGGGCAGCTGCAAACAACGGACGTGATCTAAGTGACAGGAATGTTAGGCATTGTTGCATGCTCAAGTGATATAAGACCACATTATAACGTGATGCTATGGGATATCCGCAATCTGGTATGGTCATCCAATAGGCATATCTTGGGCAGTCATCAAAGCATGATAGTAGCTGGATCATCTCATCGACTCGCTTACGACTTCTGTATATATACTCATAATGTGACAGATGACTCTGCACTCATTTAGCAAATCTATTCTTATCTCCTGCCAACTATCTTCGAGATATCCCAGTAATCTAGCAATTGTCCTAAATCTACAGTTTCTGTCAGCCGCCACATCTCTAGTTAATCCAATATAAAGCCTTAACCCTATGAGAAATGCTCAAATGAATGACATCAATCTTTGTTTCATTGCTAGATGGGTTTAAAATACCTACAAAATAAATAAGGAAACATAATAGGTTAAATAAATGAACACATTATAATTTACATTGTTATTAAATTATTAGGCTTTCCTTCTTCTTCGGTCTCCTCTGAGGTTGTGGTCACCAGGATTGCAGCGGAGTGTCAGTCGTACTTATAGTTATAGGTGGGGAATGACTATCCTGCATTGAAGATAAAATTTCAAATTCAGATGATTCACGCTACATAGATGTGTCAATTTTCGTGTGTGGGTGACCTCGTACAGTTATCTTCACCTCCGGTTCCATCAGATGTGAACTGTCTAGTGCTTCGATCTCTCTTAACTTCTTCAGCATTTATAACTTCCTTGTGGGATCGTATTCATTGAACTATTGCATAAACATATGTAAGTCATCAGTACAGTCCAAATGGTGCCTTAATTAGGTTGAGGTATTTAGCATGTCAAGTTTATGCCAATGATGATGTATAGAATTAAGGGGAATTAGGTGTCCTTCCCTTATGTACCGTGTAATCCCATGTGCGCATGGTAACCCGTATGTGCATCTATAAACATAACTACATACAGCAACATCAATACCAACAAAGTTGACCCACTTCACCTCAGACAAAACTATCTTTATCGCATTTATAGAAATGTTGCCTCGAAGATCTTTAAATTTGGAAGACTTGAAGTTGTGTTGGACGACTGTCTTACTCATCTCGAAATATGCTTGTATTTTGCAACTCAAGCAACATATGTATACTAGTCCAAGAGGACTCAAAATCCCCTTTACTCGATCCGAGTTGCCTCTTTAGCTTTGCATGCACACTCTTAACCCTATTCATTGTAGTTGTCCCAAAATGCACCCATCGATCCGTCCAAGTAGCCACAAATCTATCTCTATATATTTCTAGCCAATTGCTTCGCAAATATTCGAGTGTATCTGGATATGTGCTAAATTTATGATTCAATGATGCGAGATTTTGAAAGTATTCTTTTTCTGTCGCTGACAACACCAATAGATTCCAACTCATGATGAACATGTCCCAGTTCTTTTTTGTCAAAATTTTTTTCTTA
The DNA here is from genome assembly GCA_025762735.1 of Platanus orientalis. NCBI lineage: Eukaryota > Viridiplantae > Streptophyta > Magnoliopsida > Proteales > Platanaceae > Platanus > Platanus orientalis. The sequence continues at coordinate 9,284 of JAOXJP010216505.1, forward strand.
CACTTTGCAAGAACATTCCTACTGATATGCCATCAACGTAATAAATTTGTAGCAGTAGGAAACACTATAGCGATTGCATTCATCAAAGCCACCTCCTTGTTTGTCACAATAACATGAGGATGAACACTAACACCGATCGCACCAGGAAAAACACTCAGTGCCCATGCGAAATTATCTTCTCTCTTATATTAGAGATATACAAAGGCTACAATGAAGGTCATGTCAATGGATGTCAATCCAACAATCTCCAAAAGGGATATACGATACCTATTCGTCTTGTAAGTGCAATCCATGATCAAAACATGTGGGAATACACGTAGTAATTCCAAAATAACTGGATGTGCCTAAAACAAATCAGTCATGGTCTCCATATTATCAATTTTTCTATGGCACTCAATGTATCTATGCTCTACCAACTATCCCAGTAGTCATTGTATTTGAGATCTCCCACCTGTGGACATCGACCTTCGGGAGGAGTTCGGATTCCCCCCTCTCGCCTGTGGTTTTTGGGCTCACTCTTTGACGTATGATGCCGGTGTGTAAAAGGTCGCTAACCCTTTTACAGGAAGGTTAGGATTTTCTGGGAGCCGCCACCAACTTAGGGTTAACTGATGGAGTTGGACATTGGTTCTCCTCTCCAGGTGAATAAGAGAAGTCTATACCCGAAGGTCTAGGGGTTTAACTCCTAATACTGGTCTACATTCCTGACATAAATGATAAGTTGTTTAGTTATATTTGGGGAAGGTGTTAGATACCCCAAATACCTGTCTTTTTAGGGCGGCTTCTCTCATTCATGCATGTCTTGAATTATGCTAAAGTCCATGCTTGTTAAATGTAAAGTTATTGGTCTTGGACCACCCACGTGGTGTGATCATTACAATTGCACTTGAGACATAGTCTCAAGCTGTCTACATACCCGATCTTATGGTTCGGATGTTCTCAAGGTTTTGTCAGGATCAAACTGCATGTAGTTCCAAAGGTTTGTTGTATGTGCCAATCTTGGTAGTCAAGTATGTCTGACTATGAGAGTGATTTAGGGTAGATTCATTTTAGATTATTTATATACTTATAGAGTACTAAGCGCTACTATAAAATGTAGATAAGTTAGCTAAATGGGGGTTGGGACTATGTTGTATCAATGTGCATGGTTTTGAGAACCTAATTGGGCTATGACTAAGTCCCAGGGTCTTTGGGTCGAGAACCACTGTGACATGACCCTAAGGAAATATGAAGACCATAAAAGGTTAGGACGGGTTAAAATGTAGTGAATGGGTAGGTTGACTCGACCTGGTTGCACTGACGTATTAACTACGACTCAAGCGTTGTCTCTAAGGTAAAGTTTAGGCATCTGATACACTTAGAGATCATAAGCATATAATCAACCTTACTATGATTGTTGGGAAAACTAAAAGTGGTATTTGCAATGAAGGGATTCCTAGATTATGTCTATGAAATGAATTGATTTGAAGCTGGGTTTTATTTGACTTTCACAGGTCTAACACCTGAAATTCATCTTGATGCCTGAAAAAATGGCCCATAGAAGTGCCTAAGCACATGGATGAAATTCAAGATGTCAGTTGCTTGTGTATAGGCTTTAGAGAAGGTCAGGGTTCACTGGGGTGAGTCCCAGCCCAATGCCTAAATTTTTCTAATGCCTATGTTTCCTGTCAAAGCCTGAATTTTAATAGGTTAAAAATAGGCGTTGGGTTTGGACAACCTGTACTCTGGAGGGCATATCTCTTTCCAAAAAAATTTATATTGACCGTGGTCGATCAATTTAGAAATATGAGAGATATGTCTAACTATATATAATAAGCCTATACTTGTCTAACACTTGTTTTTTAAACTGACGCTTGTTTGTGCTATCAACGCCTAGTTTTTAACATGTTAAAAATCAGGCGTTGGGTTTGGACAATCTGTATTCTGGAGGGCATAGTTCTCTCCACAAAATTCTAAATTAACCGTGGTTGGTGAATTTGGAAAGCTGAGAGAGAAATCTTTCCAACCATACATAATAAGCATATACTTTTCTAACGCCTGTTTTTTCAATGCTTATTCTTTAATTCCCTTAAAAACAGGTGTTGGGCCTAAAACCAAAATTCAACAACCTAATTTTGGTCATTTAGACCCCTTAGGGGTATGAAAAAATTCTGAATTTATGCATGCTAATAGGCAGTACATATATGAACAACATATAAAAAATTGGGTTTTATATTATGAATACAAAATTCAAACAAAAATTGACAAATATTCATCAAAACTAGGTTTCAAAAGACCCAGTTTTTGGGGTCTATTTGGGGGGCCATCTCGAGGCTTTCCACAGGTATATTTGGGGTTTTTTGTGGCCAACCCTAGGTATCACAAATTTATGGCTATTTATAGCCCCAAATGTGATGTGGTGTAGGGTTGAGATCAATCTTAGAGTTTGCTAGGTGTAGGGTGGAGATGTGTTTAGCTAGAGTGAGGTGGAGGGCTCACATTCAACATGAGGTGCATGGGT
>JAOXJP010216516.1:0-11783 GCA_025762735.1 Platanus orientalis
GTTCAAACCTACATCTGCAACATTATTTTTTTTTTAAATTCATGGGTTGGCCTGATCAATTAATTAGGGTCAGGTCCAGGCCTAAGTTTAATAAGAAATTTTGGGTCCAAACACTGACCTGAGCCCAATGTATAATTATAGAGTAGGGCCTGGGCCTACCATGGACGGGCCCATGCCCACCCCTACCCAAACCCAAATCGGAGAATGGGAGATTTGTTGAGTTCTTATAAAAGAAACACACAAATGATACAGAACCAGGTAGGTTGGGGGGGGGGGTCACATAAAGAACTGTCACCCCTATTCAGGGCTTCGTAGATTGATGAAGAAAAAACTCAAGACTCTGAACGGTCATAATTTGATTGGATTGATGAGAAAGCTTTTGGGTTGATGTTATACAAGCACCCATCCCTTGAATTACAAAACCCAGTTACATGAGTACGCGTGGAAGAGTAGATACAGCGTGGAAGAGTAGATATCTTTTGTCCCTCCGTGAAGTTATCTATAAGTTAATGAGTTTTGTCTTTCTTCGTGCTCGAAATTGGCGTTCCTTAGCAATAAGTAGGCAAAGAATAAAAACTTTATAACTTGTGAAAATAAACCCGAGCATTCGTGAAAAGAGAAGCATTTGATAAATGCGTGTTTGCTTTCTACGAATCAGAAGCCGATATATTCCTTAACAGTGTGTAAAAGTAAAGAACAAAACCTTTAATCTTTGTGAAAACAAACCCAAGCATTCGTGAAAAGCAAGCACTGAATAAAAGCTTTTCTCCTTACGAAAACAAACCTGGGCATTCCGCAACATGAAGCACAGAATAAAATCTCTCTTATAAAAGCAAGGACTGCCATACATGTATTCCACACACGCTCTGCAGATACTATGGCAACGTTGAATTACCCATCTGATGACCAAAATGGTATGTTACCTCTCTCTCTCTCTCTCTCTCTCTCTCTCTCAAATGGAGTAAATTCCGTTCTGTTGCCTCTTTGTCATTTTATTATGTGTTGTACGATTGGGCGGAGGTGGCAATGAGCAGACTTAGCTCGGTTCAGCTCGGAGCTCGGCTTGTCATGGCCAAGCCCGAGCCTGGATTTGAACTCGTTTTCTAAGCGAGCCTGAGTTAAGCTTTACTAAACTCAGCTTGCTAAAAGCCTGGTTTGGTTATTTTTTTTAATATATATATGTTTGTGTGAAAATGGTAATATTCAAAAAAGACAAATAGGGTTAATGTGCCATTAGGCTGTTGGGTCTTTTTTACTTCCTGGCTGGCAAGCCAAGTTAGCCGAGCCTACCATTCTGTAACGAGCCCAAGCTGACCTGGGAAAAGCTCAGTTCGTTGCCACCCCTGTTTCGTATTCAACGGAGGACGAAGAGAATAGATTGATATATGAAGCAGTATTCTATGCAGTTTCTAAACTTGGTGAATCGACTAGGAAGATTGCCTCTATGAGTTGGTCCCACAATAGCTCGATTTTGATTCGTGTACTTGGTTTTGACATTATTTCTTTTAGTTTTTTAATTATCTTTCCTATTTTTTTATTAAATCTTTCTATTCTTTCTTTAACTCTATGCAGGACTTATGAGATCAATTACAGACACTCCTCCTTCTCACTATACCTTCAAGATTCAATCATTTTCGTCATTTTCAAATAATTCAATAGAAAAACATGACTCTCTCGATTTTAAAGTGGGGGGCTACAAGTGGTACGTTTGGGTCCTCTTGCTTTTTTACTGCACATTACATGACTCAACGATCCTAATGACTCTATGCTAGCTTTCACATATATTGAGGACCAAACAATTTTGAAGATGACAAGGGGGAACTCAATTCCTACATGTTGAATGGTGGTTAATCGTTTATGTCTATCTTATAACAAGTGTAATTAAGTCCTGAGTGAACTTTTGACTTTCCCATAAGTACTTCCTATAGAAGTAGCTTCTGGAGATGTGATAAGTTATTCTGTGTGAAAGGTGGCATTTGGTTTTTATAGAGCGCAATCTACTTTTCAGAAGCCAGAAATCGTTACATTTGTTTGGTTTTCAATTGAAGCTACTTCCATCGATTTTTCATTTTAGTGTCACATGTGCAGCATGTGTAGTCAGTGTCTTTTACTTCATCAGAACTCCTATTTCCCGTGGAAGGAATTGGCTGCAGCTTGTCCTAAAAATCTTATTTTTTATTTCTATTGACTTCTGACATTCCAGGGAAGTTAAGACAAGACATGCAAAACCAAACAACTTTTGAGATGACTTCTGACTCTCGCAGCATCTAAAGGCGACTTCTACTCACCGAAAAGCTTATTCAAACAATCCCTAAGACTCATTAGATACAGACTTGTCCTTTGACCAAGAGACTAAATTGCTTAAACAAATGATATATTTAACAATGCTTTTTGTCTTGGCAAAAAAAAATATTGTCTATTATATCTATACTCTTTGGACCTTTACATACCTCTAGACAGTTCTCCAAACAAAAGGGAGGGGAAAAAAATTAAGGAGAAAACCACCAACGAGTGTTTAGCCTCATTTTCACAAAAGTCAAATCATTAATCAGAGGTTTTCACTTTCATACAGGAGTGTAAAAGCAAAAACGTTATATCCACTTTCTCTTTCATACAGGATTTGATTTGGTTTCTATCTTTAGCTATGTTATTGTGATTTATTTAAAACCTCTTTTTAGCATTGTTGACTTTTGGAGTGGAATAGGAAGTCAATATCACAAGGAAGATGAGTAGTCATGGTACACAGTTCAATCATGGTGCTTGGTTGATCGCAGTGCTGGATCACTCGCAATGCTTGGTTGATCTTGGTGCAGGATCAATCGCGGTGCAAGGTAGATTGCGATGCTGTATTGCTCACGATGACGTGCGGTGCTTGTTATATCGTGATGCTAGATGGCTCGTGGTATACGATCGCAAAACTCAATCACTCGGGGTGAATGGTTGATCGCTATACTTGATTATTCGCAATGCATTGTTCATCGCGGTACTTGATCAATTGCGGTGCACCTGTTTAATCGCAAAATAAACTCAAAAATTTAATTGTTTTCTTTAACATTAGTATTTTGTTAACTGATTCATCCAAGATAGAGAAGGTATCGTTTTGACTTTTCTTGAAGATAGTCGAGACCTTCCAATGATTATGCAAGGGATTGCAACCAAGATACCTCCAGGATACAATCTCGATTGGGTAGAACCCTTATCTTACAACAGAGTCGCACTCTTTGGCAGAGACGAATGAACCTCGCCGTTTCTAAAAGCTTGGAGTCTGTTTGGATAAGATTTGTTGAATGTTAGGTTCTATCAAAATTTCAGTAGCATAATATCTTTGTGAAATGGATTTCAATAAAGAGTTTCCTCACTCAAGAGACCATGGTATTTCTCTCAAAGAGAATCCCAATCTCAAGAGGATGCTGCTCAAGAACAGAGCAATTTCTCTCAAAGGAGAGTGTTGGTCCAAGAGAGCTAGGATTTAGAACTCAAGCTGACTTCTTCTTAAGGAAGTGGGCAGAGTTCTTGAATCTTGAAGTGATGAGAGGTGAAGAGGAGTTGCCTGGCTGAGGTGGGGGCTTAAATGCTTTCTCAATCCTAGAGCTCTTCTAGTAGTCACCCACAATAAGCACATTTCTTCCTCTTTTCTTTTCTTTTCTCTCTGTATTCTCTCTAGAACCCTCTCTTCTGCTCTTAGTAATCCTCACTCAAGATTTCTAACCCTTCTCATTAACCCACTCACTTATGTCTCTTTTCACAAGGAGAGAGATGAGCTCCCTTTATCTGTCGCGATGCACCCTATGAACCGCGATGAAGTCTGATTGTGGTGTGAGAAATATAATCATGAAGTAGGATTCTGTGTTGGTCAACAAAGCTTTCATTGCGGTCAAAGCCAGCATCTGAATCGTGAAGCACCATAGATGGGCCTGAGAGCCAAAGCAACTAGATTTCACAAGTTTAGTGATTCAGCATGTTTGCAAGGTTTTGGGTCAGGTGAGTAGGGAATTTTGGTATAAGAGGGACAAGAGGTATTGGTCTACTAAAATATTTCACCAAAACGGCAATGGGTAGGTAGTCTGAGCGACATTTGTGAAGGCTCTGTATTCCATTTCAGAAAATAGGGTAGTCACAAACCTTTTGAGTTTAAAATATTTCAACAATCCCCACTTATTTTAAAAGATTATTTAGTGGTTGTGTAATGGGCTTTAAGTGAGGTCCCCCTACATAAGTAAAGGTGGTGTCAACCTTGAACCCTTATGTAGTGTAAGCAGGCTTAAGCATGTCTAGATTTATGTCAATGGATAAATCCTTGAACTGAGTTTTCTGACAACCAAAAAATTGTCACACGCGCAGTCCTCCCAGCAAGCTTTTGCTCATTCTCACAATAATATTAGAATTTAATGGTCTTTTATATATCCTGGTTTACTAAAGTGCTCTAGAGACAACCTAGATCTCATAGAAAGTGATCAGCTTCCACACTCAAATAAGTGAGTATTCTATCAAGAGCTTACGCAAGCCTCAACCCAATTTAGGTATATAAAACTCATTAAGAGAGCCAAGTTCTCATCTTCTATCATCTATGAGGAACCCTCATAAGTAACAAGCACATGTTCTACATGAAATTGAAATTCCGAAATGCGATCTGAAGATCCTAAAGGGGGGTGAATAAGATCACTACTACTTATTTAAATTTCTTTCACTATTCGATCTTCTTTTGATTTACTTAGAGTTCGTAAATCAAAGCTAAGTCCTCTCTAATTTATTTAAGTCGCAATATAAATGAATAATTTAAATAAATTAGTAAGTGAATGCTAGTGTACCATGGGGCTCCGTCATTACGTATAGTTTCATATATCAAAGTGGGAGCAAGGTAACTAGTTCCATTTTGGAGTTTATTCACAAGATAAAATAAATCAAGCATTACAACACAAGTTTTTTATAGTGGTTCGGCACTCCAGGCCTACATCCACTCTCAACCGGCTCACCCCCAAGCCTTTATATTTTTATTAATAGTTCTAAAAACTATTACAGGAACAAATATAAAAACCTGAAATTTACTTACAAGTATCCACAGAATCCTTTACCTTGTAGATGTAGTCCTAGTGTTTCCGATGGGCATGCTCCAGTCCAATGTCTCCAATGGACAATCAACCACACTTGACTTTGGAAAATGCTTCACAAGAATCCTCATTTAGTGATTCTTACAAAGGCTACTTGATACAATGAGTGTAGGAATTCCTCTATTGGTGAATTGCCTCGTTGTAGGCTTGGATGACTATAGTGCACACACTTTGCTTCAAATGGATGTAACTAAGAGTACAATAAAGTTTTACAATACCTTCGAATAGATTTCACTATTTGGACAGCTCTCCAATGTCACACGCTCACAAGGATGTTACTGTAAGAACATACGTAGCTTGATTTCCACAAAGTAGTTTTACCTTGTATTTTTCATGGATTTTTCATTTCTTTAATCTTTGAGATTTTATCTATATTTATAGCGGAAAATACTCCTCAAAAAGTCCTCTAATGGCTCTATAAAAAGGGTCAAAAAATTAGCCGTTAGAGACAACTTACAAATCTGGAAAACCAGATTTCCCAACAATGACCGATCATTCCTTAACCAATGACCGACCAGTCATTGTCCTGTATTTAGCACTTTGTATTTTTTTTCTTATTCTTTTTTGTGGTCCATGCTATGGGCATTGATTCTTGGGTTTGGGTCTTTTCTTAACAAATCATTTAAGGTTATTTGACTTATGGTTCATTCCCAAATCTCCACATACCAACCTTTACCTTTGGATTTACCTTTAGAGATTACAATTGGCTTCTTGAGGTAGCTAGTTCTTGAGCCTTAAAGTTCTTCAAGACATGCTTGAGTCTCTAAAGCTTGTGGTCATCTCGGCTTTTGAGTTCATCTTCTTGAAGCTTGACTGGACATAGTCTTTATCTTACATGAATATGCAAATTACACACAAAATCCTACTACATGACCATGCTACATGTACATACAAGTTCCTACTACATGACCATGCTATATGTACATACAAGTTTTAGAATAGACATTGACAACACAAAATACCTAACAAGCGCCCCCTTTGTCAATTTCATGACAAAACTATAAAATTTACAAATAAGCCTAAGTACATGTATCTACCCCATAACACCCTTTCTGTCATATAAAATACTCTCCCCCTTTTTGGCATGAGTTGACAAAGGATGGGCCCTTCCTCAAGATGTGAAGACATGTCTTGCAACACATCAACAACAAAAATACCTTTCTCTAAATAGTGTATCAATTCCAAAAAAAAAAAAAAATAACCTTAAGCTCATTTGCAACAAGATAGATTTTACTATATGACTCTTTATTCCAAACTTCAAATAAAGATTTAACTATAGATACCAATTGAAGTTTTCAAAAAATATTTTATTATTCAATCTAAGATATCAATGGCATTTATCATAAAAATTTTACTTTTAAAATTAATACTCCCACATAGTAGATATACCAATTTAAGCAATGAATGCCGTATAAGAGACTAATTGAAATATTCAGGATTTTACTATAAGCACATGAGAGACTAAATATTTTACTGTAAGTTCAAATTACTCCCTCTTTCTCCTATCTCTCCCCCTTAATATATGCATATATTCAATAGAGAGAATAACAAAGAGATTTACCAGTAAAGGAGCAATCAATCAAAGAAGCAAAGTAATTTAAAGATTATAATTGAGGCTTCTAAGATCACAAATCTTGATCCATGCTTATTTTAAAGAAAATAGGTTATTTCTTTTAATTTCCTCAAGTTGTTCTTTTATTTCCTTTTGTTTTAGCTTTTGGGATTTAAGTCAATCGTATTTCTTCTTTTGACATTCAAACTTTAAATGTCCTAGCATTCCACAATAATAACACTCAACATATGATTTGGAAGTAGAAGCATTCAAATTTAAATTTCCTCTTTGAAGAGCAGTCTTGGGTCCAACTCCATTCCTAAGAGTCTTATTTGGTTTTGGAACATACGTTCCATAACCAAGTCCGGTCATATCTCCCTATGCTTTCTCAAGTTTAGTATATTTTCTAGCTTATCTCCTTGGGCAATTATCTTGAGAGATCTATTATTCTTTTCTTCTAAAGATTTTACTTTATTTTCCAGCTCATTTACTTATTGTTGAAACTTTTCTTTTAATTCAGCAACTATCCTTTTTTCTTCAACTTCTTTAGAAAATATTTGACTTAAATCATTTAGCGCTTTTTCTAAGGAATTTGACTTTTCTTTTAAGTTCTTATTTTCTTCCATAAGAATTTCATTTGATTTTACTATTTCTTTCAAAATTTCAGAATTTTTCTTTAATTCTAAATTTTCTTTCTTTAATTTGGAGTTCGTCTTGGTAAGTTGTAAGCTCTCCGAATAAAGCTTTTCGAAAGCTTCTTGGAGATCATCCTCCTCATCACCTTCCTCCTCTTCTTCACTACTAGAAGCAAGTTTTTCATTATTTTCCTCATTTTATTGTTCATTCATGAAGCTAATGAGAGCCTTAACATTCTAGGACTCTCTTCATCATGTGATGATTCGCTTTCCGATTCATCAATGTTGTCATCCCATGTGGCAGCCATGGTTTTGTTCTTGAATTTATTTTTACTATTATCAATACAATTTATATCCATCTGCTCAAATCCTTTGCATTAATAGTATTGGATTTGTTGTAAAGTTTTCTCATTTTTTCTCAATGTTTTATTTATTTTCTTTTTGTTTGGAGAAAACTTCTTTTGCATCTCAATGAATTTTCTCAATAAATTTTTTTTTACTTAAAGAAACCATATCCTCACAAGAATTTGACTCATCTTCCTCATCACTAGAGATCTCTTTAATTGATTTTTTTAATAGTTTTGAGAGAGATATTTCTTTTAGTAGGTTTGAGTTTCAATTTAAATGTTTGTATAGACCCAATAATTCCTCAAATTTCATTCTATCTAGATCCTGTCACTCTTCTATGGCTATAACCTTGGAGTAAAACCTTTCGAGTAAAGACTTAATTATTATTTTTAATTATTTTAGGGTCTTTAATCTCTTCTCCAAGTCCTCTCATTGAGTTAATGATATCTTGGAGTCTCGTATGAAAGTCGATGAATTTCTTATCATCTTCTTTGAGCATCTGAAACTTTGATTGCTTCACTGTGTTTGTTCTCTCATGAGTAACCTCAAGAAGGTCCCATGCTTCCTTGACAATTTGGAGTTCTGAAATTCTCCTAAATTCATCTTGACTCACTACACAAATGATTGCATTTAACACCTTGTCATTAGTGATATATACATTCTTTTCCATAGTATCTCAATCATTCTCAAGTTTATCCTTAGGTCTAGTATATCCAATTTCAATGAAGGTCCAAACCCTAAATTCCATGGATCTATGCTCATTTGAGCCTTCTAATAAGTGTAGTCTATGCCATTAAAACATGGAGGTCGGTTTGTGGCACACCCCTTAACCATTTCAAAATTCACTAATCTTTATACTCGGGTGGTTAAACCCAATTAGAGCAACCTTGCTTTGATACCAATTGAAATTCCAAAATGTGATCTGAAGATCCTAATGGGGGTGAATAGGATCATTATACTTATTTAAAATTCTTTAACTATTCAATCCTCTTTTGATTTACTTAGAGTTCAACTTAGAGTGAAGCAGAATAATGGCAAGTAAATTAAAACTAAGTCATGTTTAATTTATTTAAGTCGAAACATGAATGAATAACTTAAATAAATTAGTACGCAAATGCAAGTGTACCATGGGGCTCCATCATTAAGTATAGTTTCCTATACCAGAGTGCGAGCAGGGTAACTAGTTCCACTTTGGAGTTTTCTTAAAAGAACAAATAAGATAAAAATCAAACAAGCAGCACAACACAAGTTTTTTTAAGTGGTTCGGCACTCCGGGCCTACGTCCACTCTCAACCGGCTCACCCCCCGAGCTTTTATATTTTTATTAATAGTACTAAAAGCTATGACAAGAACAAATATAAAAACCTAAAATTTACCAATAAGTATCCACAGAATCCTTTGCCTTGTATATGCGTTCCTAGTGTCTCCGGTGGGCACGCTCCAGTCCAATGTCTTTAATGGACAATCAACTGCACTTGACTTTGGCAAATGCTTCACAAGAATCCGCCTTTAGTGATTTTTACAAATGCTACTTGATAGAATGAGTGTAGGAACTCCTCCATCGTTGAATTGCCTCTTTGTAGGCTTGTATGACTATAGTGCATGTACTTTGCTTCAAATAGATGTAACTAATAGTAGAAGAAGCTTTACAATACCTTGAAATATTATATTTGACTTTGACAGCTCTCTAAGGTCACATACTCACAAAGATGTTACTATGAAAACATGCGTAGCTTGATTTCCACAAAATAGTTTTACCTTGTATTTTTCATGGATTTTTCATTTCTTTAATCCTTGCAATTTTATCTTTATTTATGGTGGAAAGTCCTCAAAAAATCCTTTAACGACTATAAAACAAATAGTAAAAAAACTAGCTGTTAAAGACAACTCGTAAATCTAGAAAACCAAATTTCCCGCCAATGGCAAGTCATTACTAGAATGACCGATCATTGCCTTATGACCAGTCATTCCTTAACCAATGACCAATCATTACCCTGTATTTAGCATTATGTGATTGTTTTTCTTATTCTTTTTCATAGTCCATGCTATGGGCATTGATTCTTAGATTTGGATCTTTGCTTAACACATCATTTAAGTGTTATTTGACTAATGCTTCATTCCCAAATCCCTACATACCAATCTTTACCTTTGGATTTACCTTTAGAGATTACAACTGGTCTCTTGAGGCAGCTAGTCCTTGAGACTTGAAGTTCTTCAACACATGCTTGAGTCTCTGAAGCTTGTCGTCATCCTGGCTTTTGAGCTCAGCTTCTTGAAGTTTGACCGGACATAGTCTTAGACTTAAATGAATACACAAAGTCCTACTATATGACCATGTTACATGTACATACAAGTTCCTACTACATGACCATGCTACATGTATATACAAGTTTTTGGAATGGACATTGACAACACAAAATACCTAACCAAAATATTTTTTGTAAGAACTACACGCATATAATCTTCAAGAATAACATTTGTAGGATCACCATAGGAGTGGACATATTTCATTGATTGACATAGTGCTTACAATTAGGAGATGTTTGACTTGTTTACCCATTGAATCTAATGTACAGCCAGGTTGGTTTCCCATTGAACCTTAAGCACTCAGGTTGGGTTTTTTGTCTATTACACCTTACATGCTTAATATTGCCATTCCCTTTAATGTAATGGAGGTTAACTCCTTACGAAGGCCCTATGATAGTGGGTCTACCAAGTTCTTTTGGGGCTTTACATAATGCACAACCATAATGTCATCAGTGACAAGACCCATCACATGATTGTGCTTTAGACATATAGTCCTAGATCTCCCATTATAATTTTTGTTATCCACTTTAAATATGGTAGCTTGATTATCGCAATAAATGGTTATTACCAGCACAGGCTTGTACCATGTTGGTACGTTTACTAATACATTTCTCAACCATTCTATTTCTTCTCCTGCCACTAACAGGGCAACAAACTCTAACTCCATGGAAGAATGAACCAAGTATGTTTGTCTTTTGAATTTCTAAGAGATCACACATTCTTTTAATGTGTAAATTCAAATAGTCACTAATTTGGAATCGTCTAGATTTGAGTTTTAGGTAGCATCACTCTGTCTTTCAACAATAGCAGGATACTTACCATAGTGAATTCTATAGTTCATGGTTTCTTTCAGATACCGTAGAACTGTATACAATACATTCCAATGCATACTACCTAGGTTGCTCATGTATATACTCAACATCCCTACTGTAAAGGCAATGTCTGGCCAGGTACAGTACATGGTTACATTAAGTAGTCAATTTTCTATGAGTATCTATATTGAGATACATGATTCCCTCTATTGTTCATCAACTTAAGGTTAGCACTCACTAGGGTAGGTGTTAGATCGGATTCAAGCATTTCAAACTTCTTGAGAACCTTTTCAATGTAATTGGATTGTGAGATCATAATACCATTATCATCTCTGATGATCTTGATTCCAAGAATCACTTTAGCAACTCCTAAGCCCTTTATATCAAACACTAATGAAAAGAACCTCTTTGTGTCATCAACACAATATACATCAATTCCAAAGATGAGCATGTCATCCATGTATCAACTAATGATCACACATGACTCTCCTTTGGTCTTGGAGTATATGCACATATCTCCTTCATTGGAGGTAAATTCATTGACGATGAGAGTGTATCTGAACTTGTCATGCCACTGTTTAGATGCTTGCTTTAGTCCAAATAAGGATCTTATCAACTTGTACACCTTTTCTTGTTTAGACATTATAAATCCTTTTGGTTGATCCATACAGATTTCTTCTTCCAATTAACCATTCAAGAAGGTAGTCTTTACATCCATCTAACGTATGACTAGGTTCTTTATAGAGGCCATGGGTAAGAGCAACCTAATGGTTAAGATTAGGGTTGCAAGTTATCCAAAAAATTATCGTGTTTCGGTCCGCGTTGTATCGAAATATGCTTATCCAATCCGTTTATAAAAATATCCGTTATAAATGGTTAAGATACGGATATACATTTTTCCGTTCCGAATAATATCCGTTTCGTAAAAATATAACAATATATATAATATAGATAATAGATTGTTGAATTTAAAACTAATCCAACAATCATAAATAGCCTAATAACTAAAACCCTTAAAAAT
>JAOXJP010216527.1:0-11783 GCA_025762735.1 Platanus orientalis
CTTCAGAGCTCTTCGAAAGCTTGAAGACCTAAAGGCATACTTTTTAGTCTCTCCATCAACCACAGTTCATTACTAGAGAGAAGAAGACTTCTTGCATCTTAGAAACACGCCACAAATCCGGCCCCAAAAGCAAGATTCACGGTGTTTCTCTCCTTTTCGGATCAAACGCAAAGCCCGAGAAGAAGCCGATTCATCCTCAATTAAGCACACCAACACTCAGATCCAAGAAACACACCATCAGGTCCTTGGATCTCTGTCGACAAGAATCAGAGGTTTTACTCTTTTTGTAAAAGAGTGTAAAAATCAAATTGTTGTATTCCATTCATTTTATTACAAATATTTATTTATTGAATTTGTTACATTTATTTTATGTTGCGGATTTACACATGAAATCTGTGTCTACAGTTAGAAAGGTAACTGAATAACCTATCTAATGACACCAAAACCAAGCCAAAAAATTAAGTTTTGGTCATAGAAAAATTTGGTTCACGGTGAAAAACTGGATTACAACTAAAAACCCAAAAAAATTAAACTAACCATGACACTATTGAATTTATTACAAAATTATCCACCCCTTACAATATTTGAATTGACCCCACATAACATGAAAATTTAAATTGTGCCATCTTATGTGGGGGTACATACATAAGTCGCATGATGTTGTCTGCATCATTCATCCTTTATCTTCAACAGGTTTTTCCCTTCATCTTTAGTACTTTAAGTCTGGGAAATCCCTTTTTAATTCTCTCTTCTGATTGCTGCTCATACTCACTAGTTTTAGATCCTCTTCTACATACTTATCAGAATTTCAGGGTGTATAGAAGAGTGAAATTGCCCCTCCTCTTCCTCCCCTTTTCTTCACTTTCTATTTAGGGCTTTTCTCCCTTACAAGTCTACTTATAAACCCCCAAAACTCCTCTTAATTCCTTGTTGTACTGATTAATTTCTTGACCAAATACTCTTCGCTATTTTATGTATTCTCTTTAAAAGAAACACGGCTAACTGGTAAATCCTCTATTTTATATACTTTTATTTATCAGAATACACGTAAAATTGGTATGGAGATTAAGTACCATCTAAACACAAGTAAAGTTTCATAAATTTTGACACGTCAATAGAGGTATTTTGGTAATTTCGTGGGGCGGCCAATAAATTCCAGAAACCTTAAAACAGGGTTCTTACTCCTATTTTCAACCTTCTTTCTATTCTGATTCTCCTCTAAACATTCTATTATTCCTCATTTTGTGAATTTCTTTTGCTCCTTAAAGTTTGTGATTGCTTGGGTTTGTTTCTATTGAATTCTTTGTTTATTCTATTCTATCATAAGTTTCCACATCTTTAAATTGGGCCTATTTGTCATCTACTGTTCTTAATAGTAAAATATAGATAGTTCTACCAATCAAACAGATCAGTTTGAGTCAATACCTTTGTCTGCTTCACCATCACAAGCAATATCTTCAGCCTGCAGGCTCCCCTGAGATTCCTTTTCAACTGCACCTCTAAAATCCACAGATTTTCTTCGGCGCCTCTTGTTGTGGTGCTCTAGCTTTCTTCTACAGCTACGTTTACCTTCATCAAAGTCCGATAAGATATGAAACCTGGCAATAGAAAATAAACATCAGCAAAATTTAAATTCACAGAAGAAAACCGCTACAGCATATTATAGAGCTGAATATGAACCACATTCCTCGTTCACTTATCAGGAAGACAAATGCATTAGTGAATAACTATCATGTCATAAATCTCAAAAGCAAGAAAATATAAGAACAACTAACAATATGCATCAAGAGACATACACCAAGGACAATATAATTCTCCAATGATATGGTCTACAACACTCCTTTTATAACTATCGTTGGTCCTCTCTCTTTGTGTATCAAACTGTCTTAAATTACTCTCAGCAACACACACACACACACAATATAGGATGGTCGAAATTATAAAACAGTCTCCAACTGTTACTAATACCAATCTCACCTCCATCAACAAATTAACCTAGCACTGCATGCCTTTGTGTACCTACCAAGTACCAAAAACAGTTACCAAATGTGCAAGAGCATGAACACCAATTACTGAAAAAGTTAAGCAAACCAGCTAGCTCCATTTTCAAAACAAAAATATACAAACTAGGTACAAGGGCTAATCAATGCTGAAGAAACAAGCATATAAGCTGGGGAGTTTTCTGTTGATACAACCTACATGCATACTTTGTCATTTTCTGGGACTCTTTCTTTCAATTTCATCTTTGTCTTAGTTTGAAACAAATCAACCCAGTAATCAATACGAAACCAGTTAAATTCACACAACACTGTCTCAAATGGGCCTAAAATGAGGAGGGATTATATGTCAATGATCCATCTATAACATTAAGCACTCAAACTCAATCCTGATGTCCTTGATTTGGAAATCAGAGAAAAGTAGACTAGTCTATTCATTAAAAAAAAAAGTAAACAAGTCACTTATAATGAGTCTTAACAACCGGAAAGAAAAAAAAAACCTCAGATTGCCAGGAAAACATGTGAATCACGGCTATCCAGTTCACTATGTTTTGTGGAACCCACTATACTGACACCTACTACCTGAGGAGGAAAAAAAATGAAAAGAACTTCCCATGGGAGTGTCATAGGCAGATCAAAGAGCAACATGAAAATAGTGAGAATATATTTACTGGGCACCAATGAATTTAGAGGTTCTCAATAATGCCAGAATGGTTTAGCCCCCACCATGGCCTAGTTTGAACACTGTAGATTTTACCAGGTTGCATGTACAACTCCAATCTAAGATGAAGACGAACACATCCAGACCGATAATATGCTCATAATAAAACAACAGTAGCTAACCAGAAAACCAACCAACTAATTGACTAAAACTTCTAGCCCCTACTAAATTACAAAATAAATGAGAGTTTTAACCATATTAATTTTTGGGTTTGGATCTTCAATTCAAGCCAGTCAACCATATAATACCGACTTCTGTTCCCCATTATTAGTAATTTAGTACTTCCAGAAAAAATGTTGGATAACGAATTAATTCTTCTGAAAATCATGGAGGGTGTTTCTGCTTAGTAGTTCGGTAAAATTTAATGTCCATGAAGTCTTGAACGGTTCTTGGGTTCGTTTACAATGTCACCCAAAATATAAAATATAAGTAAACACCAAGAATTAAACTTACTTGCCGCATTGTTGGCAATAGCGCTTAGTCTGCCCATGAAGAACAACAGCACTCGCATTGGCGCAACGAAGGCAAACTCGATGTCGCCGATGATACCCCTTAAGCTCACTAATATCAGCCTCACACCCAGGAACCTGACAGCGAGCAGTCCCGGGCGTAGCAGTCCTTGTCCGCTTCTTCACAACACCTTCCTCCTCGTCGTCCTTCTCATCAACCTCCGGGCACGAGCACGGGATCCTTCCAGCTAAGAAATTCGAACAAGTCAGTCGTGGGTCCCTCTTCCGCACCCGATCAGAATCATCCGATTCCCGGTTCGACGACGGTTCCGGAAGAATTTCCGATATGGAAGCGTTGGCCTGATTATCAGAATCCCAGGAGGCGAACAACTGATCATCGACGGCGAAATCCAAGAGGGCTCCCCATTCCCACGCAGTGGAGAGTTCATCGGGAATCTGGGGGATCTCCATTTCGGAATTTCTAACCCTAGGAACGGAGGTCACAGGGTCTGCCGCCGCTGCTAGCGTTGGAGGAGGTGGTGGAGGTGGCGGCGGTAGATGTGAACGTGGAAGCTCCATTTGGGAAACACTTAAACCCTAGAAACGTGGAAGGGTTGGCTGGTGCGAGGTTAGAGGAGAGGGAAAGCCAGCGGCGGCAACGGTTGATGGCTTGGTGGGGGTAGTTGGTGCTGCCTCGAAATCGTGAAGACCAAGACAATAGCCTGTGTCATAAACTTAAAAATTAAAATTAAAAAAGAATGGCTGGCCTATGCTTGCCCAAATGAAAGTTGTCTTGACGGCATCTTCTTAGATATATTCAAAAGCAGTTCTGAAAGCGAAATTGATACTTCCAGCCAGGTCCCTTTTTATAAAAAATATTATGAAAGTCAGAATAACCAAATAAAAAAAAATGTCAGAATAAATCTGTCCTTTGGAAAATTTATTCTATTAAATAACAAACTGGGAAAGGGTCTGCTACACTCATATTGTTTGTCCCCCTGTTTTCACTCCACATGCTGACACGTGATGGTTTTGGAAATTACAAATACTTTTTTATGTTTTGATCCTATAAACTCCATTTCTTTATGTACCTGTTTTTTTCATTTGAAAACTGTTTTTTTAGTTTTAACCTGCCTTTGTCTGTGGGGGATATAGACAGATTAGTTGTAGCATGTCCTTCTTGTTTTGTAATAAAAAATGAGACTTTTTTTTTTACAAATTAGCGGAGTGACTTTTTTGAGATGGGGGTGTGGAAAGGTCCAATTTTTATTTTTTAGGTAAACAAAAGCTCCAAATGTTTGGAACAGATAATTATGGGCTTTGTGATTATAACTATATATATTTTACATGTGCAAAGAATACTTTGAACCACTTATTAAATTATTTTTTTGGAATTCACATATATATATTAGATGGCAGTATGAAGATCCCGAGGGTTTAGGCCAAAAAAAAAAAAATTCCCTACCCTTTCATATCCCGAAAGGGCAAAGCACCCTCACTCTTGGACAAACTTTGAAACATATTTTGCAGGCGTGTCACAGACTGAGACATAATGAATTTGTGAATTTGGTGCTTTTTCTTTTAATATTTACTTTTTCAACAAAGCACTTTTTTGAACGATTTTTCTCCCAACTGACCATGTGTCAGCCTATAATTCATCACACAAACACTTTTTCATGCAAAACGTTTGTTTCTTACATTAAACAACTTTTATTCAATACATATTATATCCCAAAATAATTTATGTTATCTCCATTTTAAGACCAAAACTGAAGGAATTTTATGATTGCACCTCCTTTTATTGGGCTTGGATTCGTGAGAACCGTGAAAACGGCACCAGAGGGGCTGATGCATCAGTACCAAAAAGTGATTTGCACCTTTTGGGGGGCACTTATCACTTTTCGGTGCTGATGTGTCCATACCCTGATGCCATTTTCACAGTTCTCACAAGATACGTTCTCACCTAATTTTTAGTGCCTTTTTTTTTTTTTATTCAAGTTCCGTCTTTTGGCTTATATTAGGATAGAGCCCCTTATATAGAAAAATAAAAGAATGCCAAACATGAGATAAGAAAATATTATAATGCTACAGTAAAATCTATCGGCTACTTAACGATAGATTACCACAATTTCATAATCACAATTGTACATGCCACAGTAAATGCATCCATATGTTTGCTGAGATTAGGAGCCTTTTTAGCGTTCAAAATAATACACTTTACAATAGTCTAATAACCATACACAAGTTCTGATGTGCAAATTAAAGCAACTACAGGAACGTCCATCCCCAGGTGAAAGAAATATCTCACCCTTCCAACAGAATCAAACACAAGCATTGGCATTCCATACAAAGTAATGAAAATGTCATACATATTCACCAGGGATGAATTATAGTTCGCGGATTTAAAGAGGAACATCACTCCCTATACTGTCGTTCCAACTACTAAGGGTCATTTGGTTTGGCATCTATAGAACGATTCTACCCCCATAACTAAACCTAGGTTGGAAAAGGGTCAATTCAATTTATGATTTCAAGAGTAATATATAATCAAAATTAAGAATGGTTAAGAAATAGATTAGGTTTGAGACGTTGTTATAGATCTTCAAAACCACTTTAAAAACAAATGTAATAATATGATATTGTATGAATGGATGGATAACCAAAAAATAATAAATGTGAGTTTGTCTCACCTCACTCATGTGTTTGTCTATGGTTCATGGTTGTGTCAAGCTCAATACAGTTTTTAAATCTACTAAATTCAAACAAGTTTGGCTCACTATCCAAATCACAACTCTATATAGTGATAACCAAAGGTACATTTAGACTTGAGAATTTAGCATTAATTTTGAACTAAATTCTGAAAAATTGGAACCCACAAAATATAGTTATGTATAAAATCATCTCTATAACTTGGATGCCTTAAATTCAGGTTCTTAAATTTATTATTAGCACATACAAACTGATGTAAACATAGAAGATCAAGTGGGAACCACATGGGACCTGGTGAGGTCCACACATTGAGGACTATGATCACATGGAGTTGTTAGAGTCCTTATTAGAGTTATTTTATGTCTTTTACTTAGTGTTTTCCGTTCCAATAAATTTAGGGCATAGGGGTCTTTCGATTTTTTTTTTATATTTTAGAAAACTTTAATTACATTAAATATGGGTTGGTCAATTGATTCAAATGAGGCCATGATTTAACTTTTTAGCCCACTTGAATTGATATTAATTAAATTGATAACATTTTGCAATCACCTTACAAAATTACTATTTTTTGCCCAAGATCATAGGCTTTTAAGAGACCAATGCGCGATACCCAACATTCAGCAACCCGACCTAACCACATCCAACTCTGCAAAAGCAAACAAAAATGAACCATCCTCACTACGAATGAACACGCCAGCACCTACCTTAGCACTATCATTGAAGAAAAACCCATCAAAATTCACTTAAACAACATCATAAGAAATGGGAGACCAAAAAGAAGTGCCAGCCACCCTTGACTCATCCACAAAATATTCATGAACATCATTTAATTCCTTTATCAACCTACAATAATCAAATATAATTTTAGCAAAGGAAATATTATCATTATCAAAAACCACATTATTTCTAAATTTTTAGATAAACCAACAAAAGATAACCATGGATGCTATAACATTAATAGTAACATGAGGAGATGACTTTTCTAATTTAAATCAATTCATAAACCAGTCCACAAAAGTTAAATTCAACTCTTCAATAGGCCTCGGTGAAAGGTAAAAGGCAAACCAAGCCTTATTGGGGAACTCACAATATAGGAGACAACAATATGTAGTACCTTGCTTAAACTTGCAAAGGGGACAAATATCATCAATATCAATACATCTACTTTTAAGATTTTTCCTAGTAGGAATCGCATTGTTACATGCTTTTCAAATGAAGTGTTTGGTTTTTTGAGGGATAGGGAGACCCCAGAGTTTGTTCCATGGATGACAAACAACTATAGGGAAGGCGTGGGAGGGAAGATAGCAAGATGATATGCAAATTTAACGCTAAAACTCCTTTTTTTAATCAAAGTATCAAATAATCTCATCCTGAACTTGACTCCTACTAATAGAGATTTTATAAATACACTCTAAGTCTTCTCTATAAATATAACTTGCAATTGGAGAAAGGTCCCATCTAGAATTATCTCTATCAACGATACTCAAAACTTGAAAGAAAGCATTTGAAGGGATAGGTACGGTAAGAGAAATGGAGAATTTGTTATGGTGGGGAATCCAAAGGTCTTTTCAAATATTAATATTATAACCAAACCCCGCATTTCATCTAATATCCTTACATAACAATTCTTTTTCTTTCATAATACTTTTTCAAGCCTAAAAGCTATCATTTATGGATTTAGAGTTCATAAAATTCATACTAGGAAAATAAATATATTTGAAGAGTTTAACCCATAGGGAGTCTGGATTATTAACAATTATCCAATCTTGTTTAGCAATGAGAGCAATATTAAATTCAATAAAATTTCTAAATCCTAGCCCCCATCCTTCTTATTAACCTTTAACTTGCTCCTAATTATTTTTTATTTTTTTATTCATCACTACCCCACCAAAATTTCATTACGATATAATTGATTTCATTACAAAACTTATTCAGAATAAGAAAGCAAGACATAGCATAGGTAGGGACAGTTGTGGCAACTGACTTAAAAACTTCATTCCCGTTTGATTTAGTAATTTTGATTTATACCCTTTAACTCTAGCTTTTGCTTTCTCTTCTATAAAAGAAAAAAGAAAGGTATTTTCCTACATGTATAATAAGGAAAACCCAAATAATTCCCTAGAATTTGAGACTTTTTCATATTAAGAGCCCATTGAATCGTTTTTTTAAATTGTCTCAATGTACTAGATCTGAAGAATAACTCAGATCTCTCATGATTAATCACTTGATCTGATGCCCTACCAAAATCATGGAGGCATCATTAATTGCATTAATTTTAGCCATATTAACTTTTGAGAAAAAATATAGCTTTGTAAGAATGTTATCTGACACACAATTAGCTCTAACTGGAATTGAATTAATATGATTAAATTTGTTAGGGATATTAGAGTAAGTGCACGATTTAATTATGTTATTGTAATACATGTTTTGTTAATTGATGCACTTTGAACATGCATGATTTATGATTACGAAAACTAATCTCGAGTTTGAATTCAAATTTATATCATTGCTATTTAACTTGAGAAATTAGCCTAATTTAGAATAGCACCATTAAGAAGATCATCCAAATTAAATTAGAATTAAGTGGTCAAGTAATTTGAAAGATGAATAGTTTTTGAAGAAAAATAATTAGTATTATATCTTATTCACCCCCCTCCAGGATATAGTTAGCTATAAACTCGAGTATTTCTATTGGTATCGGCGCATACTAAGTAATTTCATAATAAAATGTAAAGCTCGTACAATAACAACCTTTAGTGCACCTCCAATTTGTGGAAGGTGTAACACTTTCAACTTTGTATGTTCAAACATTGGGATTTTATTTGATTATCTTATTATATTTTTTATTCTTTGTATTATTCCATGATTATTTTACATTAGAATCTCCTACCACAACTTAATTCAATCATTATATATTTCGAACCTCGAAACCTTAGCATTTTCAAATTCTTAACCTATACCCTCATTGATTTAAAATAATACTTTAGATAAGTTCAACATATTCAAGGAATCTCCTACCATGACCTAATTCAACCATTATATCTTTCGAACCTTTAAGCCTTAGCATTTTCAAATCCTTAACTTATACCCTTATTAATTTCAAGGAATATTTTAGGTAAGTTCAACATATTCAAAGAATCTCCTACCACAAGCCGATTCAACCATTATATCTTTCGAACCTCTAAACCTTAGCATTTTCAAATCCTTAACTTAGACCACCCTTATTAATTTCAATGAATATTTTAGACAAGTTCAACATATTCAATTATCAAAATTAAATCAATTACACATTTCATTCATTGTTCCAATCTTAAAACCCTCCCAAGTCTATTACCCAACATTATGGTTCCCTTACAATAAATCAATCATCAATAGTGAAACATTTCTTATAAACCTTGACCAACAATTACAACCTTCACCAAATGACAACAAATTGTAATTAATAGTGACGGTGTTGTGACAAGTGAGGGTTTGTAGTATTCTTTGAGGGAAATAATGGAAATACAAATATATTATTTCATTTACCGCTTGCAAAATTTAACTAAAAGTCAATAATTTTTTTTTACTGATTGTGAAAATAATAAACGATTATAATATTTTTAACTCTATCTGTGATGCCCTAAAATTTCATCACTGGATAAGACTTTGGAGTGTTAATCTTTTTACACTCTTCTTCTTCTTTCCTTTACATTGAAAAATTATAAAAGAGTTCAATTTTTCTTTTAAGTTTTTATATTTATTTAACTTATTCATTATCATTAATATTTATAATTAAAACAAATTTCTAGTCTAAACCATTATCATGTATAGCAGAATCTAACTTTTAAATCATTAACATCATAGTGGAAGGAAAACTAGTCTTTTAAAATAAAATTATTTTAATTAACTTTTCATAATCAAATTGGAGTTAAACTTTCAAACCTCATAAACATATCATTCATCAACATAGGTCCATAAACATAAATTGAAATAAAATATATGAACATATAAACGAAATAAATAACAAAATTAAATCTTCTAATTCATCTTATCTTTGTATTATGTCATGTCTCATAGTGTTTCATAGGTTCAATTGCTAACAATATATAGAAAGAACTAATATGAAAAAACAACATTATGGATGAATGAGTCCATAGCTTGCAGGTAATAACATAAATGTTACAACAGAACATGAGTGAAGACTTAGCACGAATATTTTTAAAATAAACTTTACTTACTTTATTGGAAACATAATTGAATTAAGATTTTTATAACATGCTGAAAACTCTTTATACAAATTCGCATTTTCTTATGCAATAACTTTTATAATCAAAATTTATCTTATTTATCTCCATTATTATCTTATACTCTTACTTATACAAACAAAAACTTTATACTTATGCTTATCACACAATTTATCATTACTATACCAATTTTACTTATGAAACTTCTAAAGTACAAACACTTCTTTCATCTATAATCCTCCTAGCATCTTCAAACCACTAATTTTCACTTGCTTTTAACCATTTAAGGATCTCTTAATACAATTATTTAATCCACTCATCTACAATCTCCAATTTACTTCTTAAAACATACACTTTTACATTTTAAAGACTTCTAGTACATAGTGGTTATCTCACATACGAAACCTGTGAGTAGGTTTTTGTTTTAGATACAAAACCTCTGAGGGGGTCTTTGAATGGTTCTCACATACAAAACCTATGAGTGGGTCTCTATCTCAGATACAAAACCTTTAAAGGGGTCTTTAAATGGTTCTTACATACAAAACCTGTGAGTAGGTCTCTGTCTCAGAAACAAAATCTCTAACAGGGTCTCTAAATGGTTTTTACATATAAAATCTATAAGTAGGTTTTTGTCTCAGATACAAAACCTCTGATGGGGTCTCTGAATGGTTTTCACATACAAAACTTGTGGGTAGGTCTTTATTTTATATACAAAACCTCTGAGGAGTTTTATGAATATATAACTACTACGGTATCCATCTTTAACTATTACTCTGTCTGAAACACATTATCCATAAGGGATCTCTAAAATAATAAACCACAATGGGTATCTTAATCACTAACTTTTTCAAATATAACATTTAAGGTCTCTAAACCATTCATAGATCTTATGAATCACCTTACTTCTCTTTCATCTTCAAAGACAAATTACACCAATTCTTATGAACTGTACTTTTTATCAAAGTTTATTTCTTAATACAAAACAATAACATGTTTTATCATATTCATACCAATAATCTCATACACTATTATAAATCAAAATTTAACATATTACACCATTTATGGTATTATTCTATACAAGGTTTCAAATAAAACAATTCATAACTAAGTATGACATAGTTTACATTTTAACATTATATGCATGTATGCACGATTATTTCTAAACTTGAATTTTTTCAAAAGTAATTTTCTATTTTTCAAAACTTATAATCTTATTACAACTCTTATAAAATCATGGTTGGTTCATCTTACAAAAATAGATGATTGCTTAACTCAATCTAAGCACAACTAAGAATAATGCTTCTTAAAAATTATGTTTAATTATAAACAATGCTTATACTTTCATAAAATCATATAAGCCTTTTAATTTTTAACCACAACTTTAGAAAATATTAATGTTCTTCTTCCAAACATGATCAAAATAAGCTAAACAATTTATAATCATTTCTTAAATAATAAAACATGCTCAGACATAAAGAATTCTTGAGAAAAACTTTGCAATGATTATAACTTATATACCTTTTAGTCAAGACATAAAGATTTTTTAAAGAATCATGACTTAAAACATGAAGAATCAATTTTCAAAACTTGAACAAAACTTTAAAAACCTAAACAAAGAACAACAACATATAATCTTTATGTAATTACTTGTTTTATTCACAAAACTTTCAAACTTCTCATATTT
>JAOXJP010216549.1:0-11782 GCA_025762735.1 Platanus orientalis
GGTGTGGGTTCATCCCCCCCCCAAAAAAAAAAAAAAAAAAATCTGTGCTGCCTCTTTGAATGAGACTTTTTGAATCATTCCAAACTTACATTTCTAAAATATGATTTCCATGAAACCCATCTTACGATTTGTAGACATTATCTGCAGCACTAGATTAGTTGGATTTACACAAGGTATGAGAGCAACAATCTTTCTAAGGGTTTTCACCATTCATTCTTTTGGATCTTCATACTCCTATTTACAGGCATCCCAATCCCCAATAGATTTATCAAAATGGAGATATTATTAGCCTCTTCCATGGCTACCTTACCCTCTTGATGATTAGAAAGAACACTGCATTGGTGGGGCTTTTTTGACTACACAACTGTTTGAATCTATTAGTTGCCACATCAGTAGCATAAGAATCTGGTCCTCACTGCACGACCTGGTTGCCCTGAAGAACCTACAGACGGTACTATCACATCTTCTTTTCTTTTGAGATCCCAATTTGTTCCCATCGTACTGTCCTTATGATCCTTCAACTTCAACAAGCCTTTCATCCTGGGACAAAGCCGATATATTTGTTGTTGAGATTTCACATGTCTTTTCCACTTTCTTGTTTAGCTTTAGAGAGAGCTGAATGATTTCTATTGCATTCCATTGACATCCACAATTATGAAATTTCTTCGAATTCATTGCTATACATAGCAAGTGACCCAATATAGGTCACAAAATTTAGAGATGTTAGCGAAAAGCCCCACCACGAAGCGACCATATCAATTGCATAACAAGAATGTGGTTGCTAGAATTTCCCCTTTTGATTATTTTTTTCAGTTTCTATTTTAGCTATGACATTCTGTTCCACTGTCCAAAAGGCTTCCTCTAGTTTCAATGTTTTTGAACATCATTATTTTAATGACATAACACCAATTGTATTAGCATGAGCATTGCCGGGATCTACCATTTTTTTTGTGAGATCAGCCTTGCCACACTGTACAGAATCTAGTGATCTTGGATAAAACTTTGAAGCATTATGACAAAGAAATTGCTTCTGATGCCTATATACATTTTACAACTGTGCTAAGGGACATGATATTTGAGGTCTTTGTTGTATATCTCAATATATGATGAATTTTGATTATTGCCGCCCTTGTTGCATGCCTCTACCTTTGTTAATGTATGCCTCTCTCTTCTTTTTTTTTTTTCAAAACATATATCATTAATTGAGCAACATTCTTACAACTTAAATAAATTTATCTTTGCATTACTTTGTGGAATCATTATGACTTATGAGAAGGTAACTTTTAATTTCAAGTATAGAATTGTGGTGCATTACTTTTGTTCTTCTTGTGCTTTTTGCAAGAAATCCCTCAAACTTTCAGTGTCCATCCTTTAGAGAGAGGATTCATCAAGACTTTGTACATCTTCTAGTGGGATGGTGCTTTCCATCGTTGTCTTGCATTAGCAGTGGACATGTTCCACAGGCTGAAGCGGGTGATCCTGGAGATGGATGCGGTGACGTCTATCTTCTAGCAGGGTGGGGGTTCCCATTGTCACTTACCTTAGTAGTGGACTTGTTCCATGAGCTAAGGATAGTGATCCTAGAAACGGGGTATTGGTACCAGATTTTAGAGTATGCTACACCCTTCATCCTTCAACCTTTAGACTTCAGAGAGAGGATTCACCAATACTTTATATGTCTTCCAGCAGGATGGTTCTCTCCATCATCGCCTTACATTAGCAGTGGACATGTTTCTCAGGCTGAAGCAGGTGATCCTAGAGATGGACGCGGTGTCATCTATCTTCCAACAGGGTAGGGGTTCCCATTTTCACTTACCTTAACAGTGGATTTGTTCCATAAGCTAAGGTATGGTGATCCTAGAAATGGGGTATTGGTGCCAGATTTCAGAGCACGCTGCACCCTTTATTCTTCAACCTTCAGACTTCAGAGTGAAGATTCACCAATATTTTGTATGTTTTCCAGCAAGATGGTGCTCTCCATCGTCGCCTTGCATTAGCAGTGGACATGTTCCATAGGCTGAAGTGGGTGATCCTAGAGATGGACGTGGTGTCGTTTATTTTCTAGCAGGGTGGGGGTTCCCATTATCACCTACCTTAACAGTGTACTTGTTTCATAAGCTAAGGTATGATGATCCTGGAAATAGGGTATTGGTGCTAGATTTCAAAGCACGCTGCACCCTTCATCCTTTAACCTTCAGAATTTAGAGTGAAGATTCACCAATACTTTGTACATCTTTCAGTAGGATGGTGCTCTCCATTGTCGCCTTGCATTAGTAGTGGACATGTTATAAAGGCTGAAGCGGGTGATCCTGGAGATGGACGCAGTGTCGTCTATCTTCCAGCAGGGTGGGGGTTCCCATTGTCACTTACCTTAGCAGTGGACTTGTTCCATAAACTAAGGTATTGTGATTTTGGAAACGGGGTATTAGTGCTAGATTTTAGAGCATATTGCATCCTTCATCCTTCAACCTTCAGACTTTAGGGAGAAGATTCACCAATATTTTGTATGTCTTCCACCAGGATGGTGCTCTCCATCGTTGCTTTGCATTGGCAGTGGATATGTTCCATAGGCTGAAGCAGGTGATCCTGGAGATGGACACAGTGTCGTCTATCTTTCAGCAAGGTGGGGGTTCCCATTGTCCCTTACCTTAGTGGTGAACTTATTCCATAAGCTAAAATATGGTGATCTTGGAAACAGGGTATTGGTGCCAGATTTCAGAGTATGCTGAGTATCCTTCATCTGATGACAACAATAAATATTTTCCCTTTTTCTTTTAAATGATATGTCTATAGATTGTAGATAACTATTGCATTCTTGTCACCCTTTTTTTATTTATAACCATGTCATTATTAAGTGCACTTGTCTTTTCATCAATTTTCTTTGTAGGAGGTGGTATTCTTAAAAGAATTTTCTTCTACACCCCAAAACCAAAGTGTGACTATTGTGATAGATGAAGATGATACCATAGAAGAAGGAACTACTCTCTGTGTACATCCTTTGATTATTGGACGTTTTGCACCTAAGTGGAGGGTTTCCAAAAATCCCCCTCTCTTTATCTGAATGAGAATCTGAGCTTGTGAAAGAACTTGGAAATTTAGGGGATGATGGTATCATTATTGAATTAACACCTTTGAAAGTTTTGATACTTAATTCTTCTCACCATTCGAAGGGTAATCATTTTCGCGATTCTCAGCATTTTCTTCTTCTGGGCCATCGCATACATGCGAGGGAAGCATGTTGGGGAACTGTATTTTCAAGTAAGGGTGAATTTTCTTACACTGAAGGGTATTGGGAATGGCTAAAAGATATACTTGCTCAAAATCGCGACATGCTTATCAAGGCAGACATCTATGATGCCATATTTGCCTCTTTATTCACATATGATCGCAACCCTCATGTCATATATGCTTTTTGTGAATCATGGTGTCCAACTGCAAATACCCTTCATACTCCTTTAGGCGAGAATTCCATCTCTTTATGGGACTTGCAGGTGATGGGTGCCTTGCCAATTTCTGGCATATTTTATGAAGTCATTCCTAGTACTAATGAGTTATCAGGTATGGAATCGCAGTTGTAAATATCTTTTTCTTGCTTTTCATACTCTGCATGAGAAAGTGAATTCCTAATACATGGTAAGTGTGACCACGTGGATAAATCATTGGTTCCGAGGTCCTTTGAAATACCAAAAACCCTCTGCCAGGAATCCAAAACGGGTGAAGCCACCAAAATTCTCTTACAACCCTTCAGGCTTTATGGACTTGATTTGTAGATGGACACCAAAAGAGGAAGAAGTTTTTGTTGACATGGGATTCAAAGATAATTTGAAGCAAGAGGTGCACCTCGCTGCTTTCCTTTCTTGTTGGCTATGCATTTTTGTCTTGCCAGGGAGAAAAGATTTTTACATTCATCGTGGGATGTTCAAAATTGCCAGCCAGATGGCACGCGGTGATATATTTTCTCTGGCTGTTCCCATTTTGGCTAGCATCTGCAATGGTTTGAATCAAATTTCCTCATTAGTGGACTCGGATAGGAGTGACGCCGTGTTCCCTATTCATTATGTTTATGCATGGCTAGGGGAATACTTCGGTGTATATCATCCTTATTCGGAGATGAAGGGTTTAGCTCGCATGACCCAATTTGCTGGAGAGGGGATGGCCAAGAATTATAGTGAGTTGGAGGCACACAACTTGTTGAGGGCTAAACAACATGTCCCTTTGATCTCAGCCATGATCATTAAGGATGAATGTAGAGTTTTAGTAGATGATTTGAATTTAGCCACCTGCCTCTTTGAGTACTTCGCTAGTCTTCAATCCAGTTATTTAACATTGCGTTGTGAGAACTCATACATCATGGAACCTTATAGTCCTCATAGGTTCAGTCGCTAGTTTGGTTATGTCCAATATGTGCCTGAGAATCTTAATAAAGATATACGTTCATGCACCTCTACAGAAATGGCTGAACTATGGAGGTCTTGCTTGAGATTCGATACAAAGTGTCGACTTGCACTTCCATCACACTCTGATGTTAAAGAAGGACCTCTGGCTACTAAAGATTACTATGAGTGGTGGCTTAATATATCCCACGATTACTTCTCCATTGGAACTAAGACTTTGGCAGAGAGCGTGGACCCTAACTCTTGTTTACTTCAAAAACAGCTTTCGTTGCAAAATAACCGCTCTCCTCTTAAGCTAAAGTTACCATAAGGCAAAAGAAGGAGCCCAAAGATTGTTCCTACTACTATCACCCACCCAATGGAGGGAGTAGGAGATTCTCCTGATAACCTTCCCGCTATTCCTACAGATGACGTTCATAGAACACCTATCCATCAAGGAGGTCAAGATACCAGAATAGCTTCTGGGGTTGGCTCAGTTCATGTGACTAACAATAGAGATAGTAGTTTGGAGAATGATGATCGTTGCTGAAAGCATTTAAAGAGAGGCCCTCGCTCTTCTCATATAACCAAAGCTATAGGGGTGACCACTAAGCGGCAAGAAATTCCACCAATAGGTGTCTTAAGTGCCCAAACATCACTTAACTTACCACCTGAGACTAATTCCATGGGGATTCTACCCTCAGATATGGATTTTGAGGTATTTCATCAATGTCTTTGACTTTTAAGTAATTATATTGCATATGCTTGGTGTGGCTCAATGAAATTCTTTATTATGTATAATCCAAGTCATTGACAATAAATTACTCTTTATAGTGGGAGAATTATGAAGACCTTGGTATAGAGGTTGGCATAAGCCCAACTTATAGTGCTACTTCGATACAAGGGCCAAGTTCATTTGATTTAGTCTCCAAAGGAAGGGTGAATGCTGAGTCCACACTTGTAGAAGACATTTGTGTAATGCTTGAATCTCATCCTAAAACTACTCAAGATATCCCACAATCAGTTCAATTGATGTAAACTTCCCCTTCTTTATTGAAGCAAGTTACTGGATCCCAAATATCCATCTTTTAGGTGGATGATGTTATCTCACATGCCCGATGCTTGAGTGCTGTGATGATGGGTGATAGACTTTTGGAGAAGATCACAAGACTTCCCTTCTCGCAAGTTTCCTCTCTTCAAGGAGATGTTGAGAAAATATTTACTGCATACGCAGGCAGTAGATCCCCTTCCTTTGAAGAATCGTGTTCAAAAATATATAGACGATGTGAAAAACTACATGTCCATACAAGATGGTTTTGGATAACTGATGACTTCAACCGCTCATGCTCAACATTCCGCTAACATTAAACGTTGTCTTGATGCTACCTTGCTCGAGTTAAATCGTGAGAAAGATACTCTCAATTTATAGCAATCGAAATTGACTGGTATTCAGTCCAAGAGAGATATGTTGAATGAAGAACTAAAGCGTCTTGAAGTCAAGGAAGAGGGACTTGTTACTTCTATCCTTCATGGGGAGAACATTGTAAGGGAAAAGAACATCCCTATAACAGATGCGGAAAAGGAGCTCTCTAATGTTGAGTTCATTCAGCTTTTGACTATTGATGACGTTGCAACTCTGCAGACAATGGACAAGATATTGAATGAGGCTCGAGAAGAGCTAAAGGCTTTGAAATGGGCATCATAGCTCTCTCATTTATTTGTTCACCCATTCATTTGTCCATGCAACTCTTCTCTTGTCAGCAACTTTTAATTGTCATTTGTGATATCACTCTTTCCTTATCCTTCAGTTTGATAGAATAATATATTGGTCACCTTTTGGATTTTCATTTTGGCACATGAATTTGTTGTTGTTAGACCATGTGAACCAAAAATAGTACAAGACTTTCTTTTTTATAGCTGTACATAGTTTATACTCTTGCGGGCCAGGAGTATTACAAGATTTCTCTAATTTGGGCGGTTCACAGTTTATACTCTTGCGGGCCAAGAGTATTACAAGATTTCTCTTATTTGGGCCATTCACAGTTTATACTTTTGTGGGCTAGGAGTATTACAAGATTTTTCTTATTTATACTGTTCACAGTTTATACTCTTACGGGTCCTGAGTAGTACAAGATTTTCAAGGGTAGTACCTTTTGAGAAACTTTCCGTTGATGGGTCCGAGGCGTAATCCTTCTGGTGTGATGATGAGATATGCATCATTGGAGTAAACTTCCCTTACCATATGTGGTCCGTCCCATTTTGGATCAAACTTCTTTCCTGAACGGTGTGACAAAATGATGGGTCGCCAAACTACAAGTACCAAGTCTCCCGCTTGAAAAGACCTGGGCCAAACTTTCTTATTGAATGCACTAGAAATGTGAGCTTGGTAGCATTCTAGTCTTTGTTGTGCTTCCAACATCTTTTTATCAAGTGCTTCGAGTTCTATAAGCCGCAACCTTGCATTCTCATCATCTATAAGCCCTTCTTGGATAACGATCCGTAATGATGTGATTTGGCGTTCCAAGGGAAGAATAGCTTCTACACCATATACCAGGGTGTATGGCGTAGAATGGGTAAGAGTTTGAAATGATGTGCGGTACGCCCATAGCGCTTCGCCAATTCATTTATGCCAATCTTTCTTCAACTTTGACACGGTTTTTTTGAGTAGTTTGTGGAGTCTTGTTGAATGCTTTAGTAAGTCCATTGGTGAGAACATTGTACATGGTAGAAAGTTGCTTTATCTCAAAATTTTCATAGAATTAGTCCATTAAGTTGTTCTTGAATGGCTTTCCATTATCTGTGACAATGTATCATGGGATTCCATAGCGGAAGACAATGTGGTTTTTGATGAATTGTACCACAGTCTCTTTTTTTACCTCCTTAAGGGGGACAACTTCAGCCCACTTTGGGAAATAGTTTGCTGCAGCCAAGATGTAGAGGTGTTGTTTTGACGACTTTAGGAGTGGACCAATTACATTGAGTCCCCACCCGTCAAATGGACATGAAGCGATTGTAGGGTGTAATGGTTCTGGAGGTTGACAAATGTAATCTCTATGGAATTGACATGCTTGGCATCGCTTCACATATTCCATCGAATCTTTTATCATCGTTGGCCAGTAAAACTCCATCCTCTTCAATTGGTCATGGAGTTTTGGTTCAGATTGATGTGCTCCACACACTCCTGAATGTGCATCCTCAAGAGCTCTTTGAACTTCATCATTTCCAAGGCATCTCATGAAAACATCATTAAAAGAACAATGATAAAGTTGGCTGATAAATTATAAAAACCGGGGTGCACATCATCGTATTTCGGTCCTATGCTTTAGGTCATCTAGTAACTTCCCATATTTGTAAGTAGTCAATGAATGGCTGCCTCCAGTCTTCAATTTCAATTTTAATTTCAAACACAGAGACAACATTAGTGTGTTGATGTTCATCCCCAAAGTATGCCAAAGGAGGTAGTACCCATCGTCGACAAACAAGAACTATGGTTGCTTCTTCTTCAGGCCAGGCTAAAGTAGCTGCGAGATTTGCTAAAGCATCCGCTTGTTTACTCTCACTTCTTGGCACATGCCCTATGGTGATGTCTTCAAACTGTTCTAGAAGCTGACAAGTATAACCGTGGTATGAAATTAAGTTTAGCTTTCCTACATCATACTCTGTTAAGAGTTGATTTACAATAAGTTGAGAATCTCCATATACACTGAGCTGGTGAAGCTGCAACTCTAAGGCCATCTCCAACCCGATGATGAACGCTTGGTATTCAGCTACATTATTTGAGCACAATTGCGTTAAGGCAAAGGAGAAATGTAACACTTCACCTTGTGGGGTGATGAACACCACTCCTGCCCTAGCTTTGTCTCTACGAGTAGCGCTATCGAAGAACATTTTCCATGCTGGTGGAATATCTAAGTAAAAGACTTCTTTATTAGATAAGTCTTCAGATAATTTTCACTTTGCTAAGATTGGGTGATCAACAAGGAGATCTACCAGCTTGTCCTTTCACAGCCTTTTAAGGCACATTGACGATCTCGAATTCTAATAATAGAAGAGCCCATTTAGCCAATCATCTAGAGAGTATTGGTCTTGTCATGATGTACTTGAGGGGATCATCACTTGAGATGAGCTGAACAATATGTGCCAACATATAGTGCCGAAGCTTCTTTGTAGCAAAGATGAGAGCAAAACATGTCTTCTCAATGGGAAAGTAGTTCAACTCTGCTTCTACTAGAGTTCGGCTCAAATAGTAAAGAACATTTTATTTTCCTTCATCATTGGTTTGTGCAAGAAGTGCCCCCAATGACTACTTTTATGCTGCGATATAAAGAATCAATGGTTTTCCTGGAATTGGTGCAGCTAAGACTGGTGGCTTAAGGAGATACTATTTTATTTTCTTCAGAGCATTCCTATAAGCATCATCCTACACGAAGGGTGTGTCATTCTTCATTAACCGATTAAAGGGGTGACAGCGGCCTGCCAAGTTTGAAATGAACCTTCGGATGTAAGCAAGTCTTCCTTATAGGCTTTTCAACTCGTGTACATCTTTAGGCTTTGGCATGTTTTGGATGACTTTAATTTTTGATTGATTGATTTTGATACCACGATGTCGAACTATGAAACCAAGAAATTTTCTTGAAGTAACTCCAAATGCACACTTCAAGGGATTCATCTTTAGTTGATATCTCCGCAATCGATTAAAGATGTCACGTAGATCTTTTAAATGGTTTGCTCTCTTTCTGGACTTTACAACCAAATCGTCCACGTAGCATTCAACAACTTTGTGATGCATATCGTCAAATATTTTCTGCATGGTATGTTGATAAGTAGCTCTAGCATTCTTCAAGCTAAAGGGCATAACGCAGTAGCAGTATATCCCTTTTGGAGTGCAAAACGCAGTTGACTCCTCATCCTTGGGTGACATTCGAATTTGATTGTAGCCTGATGAGCCATCTATAAAAGACTAACACTTCATGACCCGTAGTGACATCAACTATGAGTTCAGTGATGGGAAGGGGAAAATCATCTTCAGGACATGCATCATTCAAGTCTCTGAAATCAATGCACACCCGTATTTTCCCATTCTTCTTTTTCACTGGTACTATATTAATAATCCATGTTGGGTACTTTACTTCTCAGATGAAGTCTACTTCAATCAAATTATTAACTTCAACCTCAATTTGTGTAAGCAATTCAGGTCGAAAGCAGAGTTGTTCATGTTTGATAGAATGTACACCATGCTTGACAGCAAGATTATGAACCACCACTTTAGGATGGAGTCCAAGCATTTCTTTGTAACTCTAAACAAAGACATCTTTGTACTCTTGGAGGAATTTAAAGTATGTTGTTTCTTCTTCTGGACTCAGCGAAGCACTTATGTAAGTGGGTTAGGGATCTTCTTCAGTGTTGAGGTTTAGCTCATTGAGTTCACCAATAGTTGCTTACCCCCCTTCTTCGAAGATTGGAGGGGCTTCTTCAAGTTCATCATCCAATGAAGATTCTTCAACCATTTGGACTATGATATGATTAACTAAGACAATGTCTTCAAATTCCTCCTGGTGATTGTTGGAATCATCATCTTGTATATGCTCCTTCTCATCATTGAGATTCTGGCTTTGTTAATTGTTGAAAATAATAGTGTGGTTCCTAACAATCAAAGCTTTAATCGGAGATACTTCTAACTTCACTTTTCATTTCATGCAAGAAGTGATTGAGCTTCTTAGCTCATCACACCCTTCAGCCATAGCAAGATTTGGCTCTTGTTGGTGCCGTCTTTGGATGCTTCTTTTTGGTTTAGTATTGCGAGACTATGGACTAAGGCATGAGAATACAAGCCATTTCCATGGCTGAGTTTAATGATTAGACATAGCCATTTGCCCCTTAATTGATCAGACAGTGAGGCGTGTGAAGTTGCCTTACTAATCCGATCGAAAGCATAAGAGCGTGATGGTGCTGACTTATTTTCCTTTAGTTTTTATCAACAACCTCAACCATAATGTGATGAGTAGATACTTTCTTTTTTGCCTGAAATACGAACAGGCTTAGGAGGGGTAAACCCAACACCAGTTCTTGATGGAAAATTGTTCTCCCCTATCATTTGTAACTTTCATTGTGTTGTAGTTAATCCATACATTACATCACCAGTTTGTATAGAAGAAAGCTCAGCCAGTTTTCGTGGTTCTCCTTTTTCGTATTTGGCTTGTTTCAAAAGCTTGTAAATAATAGGATCATACCACCCATCTAGTCGTTACTCAATGTCAAAAGAATTACCTTTGTCAGCCTACAATGCAATGGGCGCTGACGTGGCTGCCTTTACGAACCCTTTAAAAGATGGTTTATAAACCACTATATTTGAAATAACATGGGTTAGAAGAACTAAATCTTCTTGCAATGTCTCAAGGTTAACCCTTGAAAGAGGAGATTTTCCTTTATTGGTTGTTGCCTCAAATAATGAATCCGACTCTTTTTGTCCGACTTTAGCACATAATGTAGTACTGGAGTTGCCTTTGTGCTTATGGGAAGTGCTACATTTTATGCAGACTAACAAATTTCTCAATTACCTTGATGGTTTTCATTAGGGAATGACTCACTTGCTGAGTCTTGGACTTCTTTCCCTTTGTAAGATTTATTAGAAATGGGGATGGATATGGGTAATGCTTCAGGAATCACTTCATCCTCTAAATAAAACTTTACATCTGTGAAATATGCTTTAGCCTTAGTGAATGGTTGACATTCAGCCACAACCCACTTTTGCACTCCACCTTAGCAATATATAAAGCACTGGTGCAAAGTGGAGGGAATTATGTAACACCCCGCACCATGACACACATATTACAGTACACATTTTATACGTAGAATGCTAACACATGTCACATAAGTTCTGTACACACATAGGATCACTTAAATGCATATATGCTGATCTGAATGTTTGAGCAACTTTAGAAAGGCATTAACAAAAATGTAGAAAGAATCTATGAGTGAATGTTATACCTTTGGATAGGCATGAAAGTCTAGAATGCTACGCAACAAATGGTAAGCGAAACAAACACCAAATGAAAAAGTTAAAGGCAATTTACTAAGCAAGAGAAGAAAAAAAAAAGTCAAGGAAATGACAAGTTCTGAAGCTGTTCTAAATGGATGACACAACTTCATAAGTAAATTTATATCAATCCCATAGGAATCACCTTACAAATAATATATGCTTGTAAAGATTTATGAGTCTACTTTCCAATACGATAAACAGTGAGTGAATTGAAGTTTTCTAGAAGAAGTTATAACAATTTTCCAAAAAAGTGACTATGCCTTCTAGTATGGTATGAATCAGTAGATTTTAAGGTAACTTTAAAAATACACCAATGAAAATGTAGACCAAATTAGAGAGCAAACTTTATGGATTAAGAAATCTGTTGAAG
>JAOXJP010216570.1:0-25722 GCA_025762735.1 Platanus orientalis
GCCTAACACCATCCCCAACTCATAAATGAACAACATACTAGGAATCTTTGGGAGTTGATCAGTTTAAATGTGGAGTCAGACATTTTAAACCCTTTTCAAAATTTAAACTTATTTTGTTCCCAAAACTATGTCCAATTACATCATTAAAAAGACTGGTGATGACTCCAAATCACATGGGATATTTTCTGTGATAGGCAAGTCTCTCTTCAAAGGGATTTACTCATCGTGTGAAAATCGAGGCCCACAGTGACATAAGTCAATCCTACCAAATCCTTAGGGTCTTAGTAATGAAGTTTCTTTAAGGGTAAATTACAGAATGACCCTCTGGACTATCTAACAATATATAGATACCCCCCTTGTCTATTAATAATACCGTGGATCCCCTTTGACTCAGACTATTGGTTTAAAAAAATACCTTACCGTCAGTTGTCTGTTGTTGATTGTTAGTTAAAGTATTTACGTGACAAAAAGTTTTTTCTAAAACCTAAAACAACCCTCATGGCACATGGGAGTGTTTTACGATGACGAAAGTGACATTGATCCATATAAAGAGGAAAATACCCTTATTCCCTTAAAGCTTACAGAAATGTGTCATCTTTGAGAATATTCTTATCCAATGATCTGAAAATGAGCACATACTAAAACCATTCAAGACCATTCAAATTATGATCATAATGACCAACCATCAAATTAAAACCACTTTAGTAATCAAATGATCTTATTAATGTGATTAGGACCGAGATTTTCATCAAACGATCCAATTGGACTAATCTTCACATAGTCCTTATTAACCTAGAAAAAGCATATGATAGAGTACCAAGAGAGATCATTTGGTAGGTTTTAGATAAAAAAGGGGTCTCAAGTATATATATTGACATGGTTAAGGATATGTATGATAGAGCGATAACTAGTGTGAGGACAATTAGAGAGACAAGTGAGTTTGTGATCACAACAAGCTTGCACTAAGGGTTAGAATTGAGTTCGTACCTTTTTGCCCTAGTTATGGATGGGTTGACTAGGTGTATACAAGAGGAAGTGCCATGGTTTATGCTATTTGCTGGTGATGTTATGTTGATTGATGAGACTAGAAAGGGGGTAAATGCCAAGTTAGAACCATGGAGGGATTTTTTAGAATCAAATGGTTTTAGGATAAGTCGAACTAAAATAGAATATGTGAAATGAAAGTTTAGCCAAAATAAGAGTAGAAATGAGAGAGTAGTTAGAATTGATAACCAAGAGATACCTCAAAGTGACCATTTTCGTTATCTTGGTTCAATCATGCTCAAAGAGAGAGATATTGTAGATGGGGTTGCTCATAGAATTAGAGCGGGATGGTTGAAATGGAGAGGTGTTTCTGGAGTGTTGTGTGATAAACGAATACCAATAAAATTGAAGGGAAAATTTTATAAAATAGCTATAAGATCAACCTTGCTGTATGGAACAAAATGTTGGACAACCAACAAACAATACATACATAAAATGAGTGTAGTTGAAATGAGGATGTTGAAATGGATGAGTGGCAAAACTAGAAATGACAGAATTAGGAATGAATGCATTCGTGGGTGTTTATGTGTAGCACCAATAGGTGATAAAATGAGGGAAAGTCAATTGAGATGGTTTAGACATGTGCAACAAAGACCAGTGACTACACCAATGAGGAGGACTGAGACAATCCAAGTTAAAGGTGTTAGGACTAGGGGAAGGATGAAATTGACCTAGGTAGAAGTAGTATGGAGGGACATGGTAGCTTGTAATTTAACAATAGATATGACCCTAAATGGAATGGAATGGTGGAATAGGATTGGTGTAGCTGACCCCAAATAGTTGGGATAAGGTTGTTTTTTATTATTGATCCAAGTAGACTGATTATAACCCGATACTCATCAAACGGTCTAAGTGGCTTGATAAAGACCCCGATACACATCCAATGGTCCAATTGGATTGCTTAAGATGTCAATACTCATCAAACAGTCTGATTAGGCTGATTAATACCCCTATACATATCCAATGGTTTGATTGGACTGATTAATACCCTAATACTCATCAAACGGTTTAATTAGGTTGATTAATACCCCTATATGTATGCAATGGTTCGATTGGACTGATTAATATCCCGATACTCATCAAACAGTTTGATTAGGCTAATTAAGACCTTGATGCACATCCAATGGTCTGATTGGACTGATTAATACCTTGATACTCATCAAACTGTCAAATTAACTTGATTAAGATGCCAGTGCACATCCAATGGTCCGATTGGATTGATTAATACCCGGATACTCATTAAACGGCTAGATTAGCCTGATTAAGACCCTATAATGTATCAAACAGTTTAATTGGATTAATTAACACCCTAATAAGCATCAAATGGTATGTGGACTAATTGAGACTCTTTAAAATATCAATCAGTCTAAGGGGACTGATTAAGACCCTAATAAGCATCAAATGGTCTAAGTGGACTAATTGAGACCTTGTAACACATCAAACCATCTAATTGAACTTATTAAGACCTTGATAAGCATCAAATGGTTTGAGTGGATTGATTGAGACCCTGTAACACATCAAATAGTCTAAGTGGATTGATTAAGATCCCGATAAGCATCAAATGGTCTGAGTGGACTGATTGAGACCCTGCAACACATCAAACAGTTTAAGTGGACTGTTTAAGACCCTGATAAGTATCAAATGATTTGAGTAGACTGATTGGGTCTTGTAACACATCAAACAGTCTAAGTGGATTGATTAAGACCTTAATGCACATCAAACCTACTTAATTCATGATTTGATGATATAGGTCTGTGTAAACATATATCAAATATGAACCTGTACAAATATATATCAATACATATGCAAACATATTTTAACACTCGTGTAAACAAAATTTGTGAAAACATATATCAACACCTATGTAAACAAAATCTTCATCAAACATATATCAACAAGTGTGTAAGCATATTGATACACATGTGCAAACAAACATCAACACTATTGATTTCAAAACCTGTTAAAACATCCGATCAACCACATAAACACTATTGCAAACATACAACAACACTATAAAACCATAAACATATTGGAACATCCTACATGTCAACCACCTATGCAAACTTACATCAACACTATAAAACCACATATATTAACTATATAACCTTGTTGAAACATTCACTTATATCATCAACCACATAAATCAACCTAAAAAACTTGTGTTGGTGTCAACAAGTGGATGATATTATCAATCATATTGATCAACCTAAAACACTTGTGTTGGAACCTACATCATTAACTTAATACACTTGTCTTGGTACTAACAACATCAACATATATAATTAAAATTTGTTTCTACCAATAGGTGGATCATTCATTTATATCATTATAAAGTTTAATGGTTACTATCACAAAGATTTAACAAAAAAATATGCAAAAAAAAAAAGTCATCATTGTCAATCCCTTGAAGAATCCAATGGAATTTTGAAGCCCTTCTTATTGTGCTTTGAAAACTTTAATCTCTTCTCTTTGTGCTTTCAAAATTTTGATCTCTACCTTCATATCTTTTATCCAGTTTTAAAGATCTTCAAATTGTCTATATAATTCAGAATCTCCAAGACCCCACTATAAAGATAACACCACTCAAAAAAAGAATAATGTGGGTTTCTTTATGATTTCGTCTTCACTGTAACGACATTTATCAGCAACCATGAGGAACCAAATAAGTAAATAAAAAAAATAACAATAATTTTGTATTACTATTGAATATCTTTACTATTTTTTTGTACAAAAATAATACAATCGATTAGGGTTCTTTTTGGATTCAGATGCCCATATCATTGCTCTTTTTTCACACTTGCATTTCATTTAGAATACTTTAATTTATGAAAGTTGGTGTTAGAAGATGATTTCATGCCCATAAACATTTTTGTTATTAAGCATAGAAAACAAATGACAACACAATATAAATAGGGTTATATTATGAAAATATGGTAAGAAGACTATCATAAACAGCCATATGCACCACCACCACCACCACCACAACCACTCATTTACCATACACACCACCATCACAACCCACCATTACCTCCACCACCACCACTACAATCATTCAATCACCAACACACCACATAACATATTCATAGCACCCCATTCAGTCACCATACACACCACCACCACCACCACCATACCACTATCATACACACCATACACCACCACCACTACCATTCAATGACCATACACACCATATAACACCACCACCATACCACCACTATTCATCCACCATACTACTACCATTCAGTCGCCATACACACCACCACCACCATTCAGCCACCATATACACCACCACTACCATTCAACCATCATATACACCGCCACCCCCATTCAGTTACCACACCACCACCACCACCATTCAGTCACCACACACACCACTACCCCTATTCTGCCACCATACACACCACCACCATGATTCAGCCACTATACACACTAGGGCTGCAAGTTATCCAAAAAATTACCATGTTCCAGTTGGCATCGTATCCGAAATAAGCTTATCTGGTCTGTTTATAAAAATATCTGTTATAAACAGATAGGATACAAATATATATTGTTTTGTTCCGGTTAATATCCATTTCATAAAAATATAATGATATATAGAATATAGAGAATAGATTGTTGAATTTAAAACTTATCCAACAATCATAAAGAGCCTAATAAGTAAAACCCTTAAAAATATATCAACTATTTAGTTCATATTTGTTCCATCTTGATCCATGGCGGAACCCATAGGTATTACCACAACTATGCCATTGCGGTGGAAGTTCACACCCACTACATAGGAGAAGAGATGGTGTTTTGCTCCATCTAACATCGTTGTTAGGCCATATGGCATCGAAGATTTTGGAGAGGATAGACATGGGTTAGGGAAGAATGCACTGATGATTGTGACAACATAT
This sequence comes from Platanus orientalis, assembly GCA_025762735.1. Lineage (NCBI taxonomy): Eukaryota > Viridiplantae > Streptophyta > Magnoliopsida > Proteales > Platanaceae > Platanus > Platanus orientalis. The sequence continues at coordinate 4,938 of JAOXJP010216570.1, forward strand.
CTTCCTCTTCTTTTTTTCGGATATCAATTTTTAAACAGTTAGGATACAGTAGAGTTTTATAATATCTGTTAGAATAGGATACGGAAGAGGATATGCTCATATCCATTCCGAATCCGGTCCATTTGCAGCCCTACCCATACCCCTAATCATCCTGATACGGAAAGAGAGATCTCAGGGCATACTGCTACAACAGCATGAACGCAGAACGCCTACATGACCATAACATGTTACATATGGCAACAATTAGTTAACGAGGATTAATCTTATCAACAAGTTCACCACAACCTAAGCAGAAGAATGTTTGTTGTGGCCTCAAATTGAAAGATCGTAAGCCACACCCTGTACCCCACGACTGCTGTACATTTGATATATGCTCTTTACACTTTCATTGATAAATTAATATAGATATTTATAATAGTATTATTTGTAGTTTAGAGACAATTTAGCTATGTATCCTAACCTAACTTATACGTATACATGGGTATATTAATATTATCAGCATATTTATACACATACTTGATAAGAACATTAAACCAGACTTACTGATGGGAACTAAAATACTGATACTTTAAAAACCAGGAGGAGTAGACATGTAATACCAATGTCCAACAAACTTAAATAGACATGTGAACATAAGATTACCAAATAAGGCAATGCTACGACTCAGATCCATAAAAGTACTATAAATGCCACACGGCAAAAGTATTTGCATGAGCTAAAAAAGAAGTTAATGACATGGGATTGTAATGAATTCACGACGATAGACAGAAGATGCAGAGGTGATGGTTTCACTGGTGGATTAAGGCTATTTGGTATACCCCTCTACACCTGATACAAATCAACATTGATGGCTATTGGTGAGGTGTGCAATGACTTTGTAGTGGTAGTTTGATGCAGACATGGAAGACCACATGCCTTTTGGTGGGGTCCACACGAGAAGACAAATGGAGAAACATCATTGGCACATTATTTGATGTCACAGTAGCTGATTAGTTTTTATTTGAGTTGGATTATGTTAGTAGTCAATCATATTGTCATTAAGAGTTTTAAGTAGCAATCCCGTCACTTACTTTTAACCCAAAGTTTTATAAGGTCAAAACTTGTCTTTTTTGCTTGATTGTGGTGTCATTTTAAAGGCTATTCAATTACATTTCCAATGAGACCAAGATTTTGAGAATCCGATGTGATTTGGAGAAGTTATAGCCAAAATACTAAGGGCATGTCAACAAGTGACAAAAATGAGTCATAGAAGTCTTAGTTCCTAAACTTAGAATTTTTTATTTTTTATTTTATAGGTAAATTAGAAAGTTTTTTTTTATGATTTAGCAAGTTTCTTTCTTATGTTTTAAAGAGTTTCTTTTTATGTTTTTAGAAGGTGAATTATAAGGAAACTAAAATCATGTACTTCTCTTTGCCTATAAAAGGAGTCCCCCCTCCCCCCCCCCCCCAATTGTTTTGATGAATTAATGAAGAAGTTTCGCTAATTTTGGTTCCCAAGAGTGCCTATTCATCTCTTTCAAGTTTTGTGCCTAGCTTGAAATCTAGGTAGCAATTACCTTAGATTGTGGGTAGAGATTACTATAGGTACTTTTCTATATTCTTCTTCCTCTTCTTCTTCTTCTTCTCCGTCTTCTTTTTTCTTCTTGTTCTTGCTGTTTTCTTTTTTTTTGTTCTTCTTTTGTCCCCCTTTTAGATAAGGCCCTACACAGAGCAGAATGGCAGAACAGGATTCGTGTAGCCCACCCCTAATAGTTGGGATAAGGCTATTTGTTGTTGTTGTTTTGTCCCCTTTTGTCCTGCATTAAAGTTCCATCCTCATTTCATGGCGGAATATAAATGTAGCTCACATATTGGTTTGGCGTTAATATCCCTTCATATTCCTTATCTAGGGCGTCAATTGTTAGGGTAATATTTACAGTTAGAATTGTGGTAGAAAGTGAAGGCCTCAGTGTCTAAAAGGATTGTTCAAAAAAACCCCACCTTCAATCACAAGGAGATGTCTTATGGTGGTGTGAGACACATTCCAAGAGAGAATGGGTGTAGTCAAGGGAACATCGGTCTTCTCTGCAGAACAGATCTAGATCTCTGGGCCCTAGTTGAAATTTTGGTGGAGGTGAAGAATAAATCTTCCCTAGAAAGAGTTTCGCATGGACTGTAGGTCAGCTGTGCTCAAATCACAGTCACCTATGTGATCCCAAGAGATGGAAACAGTTGCTATTATCTTCAAGATCACATACGAAGTACAATGATTTTGTGGAAAACTAGAAATTAGTCTACTTTCCCATTGGTAACCAACTAAATCTTGCAACCCTGCAACCGCTGTCGTTGATCGTCTCAGGAGCTATATTAACAAGCAAACTTAGCAACCTATAAACAGTTTCGTTCAGCCAACGTAATTGCCATGGCTAGGAGTTATTGTATAAATCTGAATCGAGTACGTTTTGGGTCTTAAGACCTTGAGCAATGGTCCACCTTACAAAAAGTGGTTTGAGGTGAGGCAGGCTCTTAACCCTAGGCCAGCAGCCTGTAATCATAGAACCCATGTGGACTGCCTGTCGCCTAAGGTGTAGACTCGTAGTCATAAATGCATTGCCCACCTGGGACAATCAACTTCATCTAGACTTAAAAGAGTGTCTTTTACAGCAGTTGGTTAGTGTTGAAGCAAAGAGAAGTTGAGGTTGCAAATTGACCCAAGACCTTCCTAAAATAGCACCCAAGAGAATGACTCTTTTTAATGGTTTGACCAAGATCTTGGTCTTGGAATCAGGCTGAATGAGGCAATCAAATAATGATTTTCCTAAGATCTGTGTTGCTTCAAGGCAAGGTGATGAATAAGTTCAACCCTCTGATATTTACAAGGTACAATATCCATTTCCCACCTCAAGTGTCGGCCATGTTGTCACAAATATATCTATTGGCGTGTGCATGGGTACAGCAGCCATGGGCAAAGGTCGCATGTCAGGAGGCATGAATGGCAAGATGGGTTGTTCGTCATGCGACATGCTCCTGGCCCCGCATGAGCTTAAACTACGATTGCACTCCCCGATAGTAGTTGGGGCCTTAGGGGAGGCTCTAGGCTTCCTTGAGGGGTTGTCTAGGGTTGGTTCTCTTGGGGTTCGGTTCCTCCTTGAGACAATACTCCAGTCTCCAGGTGCGGGCGGCACTATGTAGTGGGGTTAGGCCCGTAGTTTATAACTGTGTATGCGCTAGCATGTCTTATGCGACAGTGGCGACACAGTGTAGACTACCAACGGCATGTGTGCTCGGGTGTCTTATCCTGATGCTAAGAAAAATCATGGTTTGGCACAGGACGCCACATTGGTGGCAAGGCAAGGCACGAGGACTATGTCTTGCAGGGAACGTCATGATGCCTACATTGGGTGTCATGTGCGTCTGTGGGCTTAATGTCTCAAGCAGCAACGCGAGGATGTGTTAAGGCGTGCTAGACCTTCAATGATACATGGCGGGACAACCAAGAGCTTTGTGGTCATTTGCGGTGCACTTCAATGCGCACCGAAGTGGTTGAGTAGTCATAAATTTAGCTTAGTACGGTCAATGCTAGCTAGTAGGCAACAATGACACTAGAGACTCTGCAAGTTGAATAAGCTTAATGAGGACGCAATGAAGGAACTTGTAGGTTGGTCAGACGGGGCTTGACGTAACAGTGCTCTTGGGAGAAAATTTTTGTCAATGCATATGGGGGCATATCGTTGGGTCAAAGAAGGACTCAAATGGTGTTAAGACTGGCCTTAGCTAGTTGATGGTTAGAGTACCACACGGTTTTACAAAAAGAAAAATAAAGTCGTGACAGTTGGTATTAGAGTCAGGTTAAAGAGACTACTCCTGATACAATTGGTATAATAACGGTGGTTAATGATTTACGAGATGACCTCTAATACAAGTGGAATATCAGAGCTGAGACAAGGTGCCTCTGATAAAAGTTGTGACAGAGTGCACCATTCTTAGAGTGGCATTCAAAGCAACATTAGGTTGTTATGAAGATCGATGGCTTATAGTACTGAGGTATCAAGCATGATTGTCGTGGTTCCAAATAGTGGGAGGACTATTGGCTACAGAGCTTGTTGACTTCTATCATTTGAGGTTGTCATTTGAAACTTGCCCATAATCAAGACAAGATTGAAAGCACAAGTGACTAAGTCTTTAGTACGACAAACAACATTGAAGCGAATTTGGTGTGCATTCGGAAATTATGCTTGCAGAGAAAAGCCTTGATGGTTCGGATGAGTGACTCAAAGGCGTGTCAGTAGGTGATGTTGAATGGTGGAAGTGACATCTATGTTTTGATGGATGAGACTACCATGCAGTGTTGGGTTTATATTGAGACGACAAAACAATTGTGTGAGGTAGCGCAAGCAGAAAAAAGGCAAAGAGGTGCCAATGAGATGGATTCACGACGGCGAACAGTTTGAGAATTTGAATGGATGTTCACTTGGGGTGAAAGCAAGGGTTGCTCACTAATCAGGTACTAAAGTGACACCAAATAGTGATCAAGAGTATGTTCAGGGTCAAGGCAAGTATGCTCTCAAGTACTAGAGCAAAACAGAGGCAAAAACAATGAGTGTTTGAACGATAGTTCACTTGATGCGAAGCCACATGATGCCGAGGTGCTGGATTGACCCCTATAGTGACTAAGTGTTGGCTCAGGGTGAAGGCAAGTGTCGAGGTACAAGGGAAACACATAAGGGAAACAATCGGAATAGACAATGCTTGCTCAGGTGAAGATGCAAAGGACTGAGGTACTAGGGTGGCATGGTTATACAAAGATAACCTGTGGTAAGTCAAGAAAGACCTTCGTGAGATAAAGGCAAATTGGTAAAATTCGAGGTATGACTTTTCAAGGTGAAAACATGAGATGTTGAGGTATCGGAGAGGCAACACAAGAGGAAATAATTGTGCTAGATAGTGCCAATGCTTGGGTAACACAAGAGATATGTTAAGAGCCTAAGTGGGGAACACTTGATATGTGGAATTCAGAGGCAAGCAATGGCAGATGCGAAGTGGTAGCCACACCATGACAGTGGTCGTTCGTTCGAGATACTACTATGGGCAAAGTTCAAGAGTGGGTTTTGTTATCTTGGCGAGTTGAGAATCATGATTCATACAAATACGAAATCAATATGCTACACAATGTGAAGGACATTGTCAAAGCAAGATCAAGAAAACCTTATGGGTGAACTATGGAGGACCAAGGGATTTGGCACAGGTGGTTATAAACACCGAGGGCTTCGGTCACAAGATGGGGAGCACGACGGATTGAGTTTTAAGACAAAGGTGGGAGGACCTATGAGCTTTATTGGTGCAAGTCAGTGTGGGTTAATTGTCGTGTTGAAGATTTGTAGAATTTGGTGAATCTAAGAAGGTAATTGGTTTTATGCTACAACATGTACAATGTTTGACATGGGACAAGCATTTGGAAGATCCTGTGTCAAGTTAATGAGACGGTCAGAGTGGGAAGTCCTTGGAGGATGCAATGCACAACAAACAATGCAAGGGTGGTTTTGGGTAATAGGTAAATTTATTGGTCACAAGAACATTGGGAATGTTCAAGGGATAAAGCTTAGTTGGATATGTGAGGCGATGTCACAGACATGGGACTATGCTGAAGGTCACGTGTCAAAATCAAGGGAAAGTTTGGCATGGGCGAAATCATCAAAAGTCAAGCTCATTAGGTACAAAGTTTCATTCCTAAGGGAAGAAACCATGCCACAACGATCCGCGGTTGGCTTGAGTGCCACATCTTGATAGGTGGATGGATTGGAACTCTCAGAGAAGAGATTTGTGACTCAGTGGATAGTCACAACTTGGTTTACAAGAAGCCAGTCATTTAAGCATGGGATGCGCAGAGCGGTCAGTGAACCGTGCTTCATGGGTGGGGCGTTGTTAGGCTGATTTTGAGAACAAGCAATGCTTGAGTCTGGGTTTGTTCGTTGGTAGAGATGAGTTCAGAGGGTTTGAAGCCACAAATGTCTTAAAAGTTAAGTGTATTGCCTGGGGAGTCAAGAAAGTATCCTAAATTGGACATTGGTGCACAACATATCGTGCACGTACACCATGAACTATGTACAAGGGTGTTTGTGTGCAATGGGATGCACTCGATGGCACTTAAAGTGCCTTGGTGACTTAGAAGAGTCGAGGAGTAGGCAGCGTACAAAGCTTTCAAGCTGAGTTAAGTGTGGTATTGGGAGATGATTAAGGGTAACCGAGGCTAGGGCTATCAATGGAGCGGATACTAATCGAATATCCCTACATTCATATTCGTTCCATTAAAAAAATTTCATATTCGAATTTGATCCGATATTCGTCGGATTTTTACAGATGCCATTCGAATTCATTTGGTTATGCGAATATCGGATCATCAACTTTCAGACTAGAAAAAAAAAATGATTATTTATTAACTGCATTGAAACCCTATCTAAAACACCATGATATTGACAACCCTGTTGAAACTAAAAAATGGCTTCTAGATTGAAGGAACACAAGAGGAAGACTATGATGAATATACCTAGGGTTGGAAAATTGAAGAAAAAGAAGACATAGAGAAGAAGAAGAAAGAATAATTGATAAAGGGGGAAAAAAACTTACCGATTGTGTTAGTGTCATCGTTGTAGGAAGTCCGTCGCCATTTCCGGCGCCATTGTTAGAAGTTCATCGCCATCTCTGGCCCATAACCCCCTACTTTCTCAGTCTCTCCCTTTCCCTCTCTATTTCTATGACAGCTTGCAGCTCGCTCCTCGTCCCATCAAATCTTTACTTTTCATTTAGGGTTTGAGTTATGATTGTTATATGACCATAACACCCTCCTTGAACTGTTTTATATTTACGAAGATACCCTAATGTTAATCATAAAACATATCACTTTTGGATCCTTGATATATATTCTTTTAGGTTTGTAGTTGATTGACATTGTTTGGGGGTGTGAGGTGTATCAAGAGTGATAGTACACCTTCACACTATTATGTAGTATATATATATTATACATTAATAATAATATTTAGTTATCAATTATTAAAAATACTAATACTATAACCTGAATTAAGATTATAAATCTTTATTAATGAATATTAATATTTTACTATATAAATATGATGTGTTTTTAGATTTAATGGTAATAAAAATAGATAAAAATTGAAAATGCAAACTATAATAATTGTGAAAAATTATGAATTGAATATATATATATATATATATATAACGAATATTTTTTCGAATGGATATTTTTCGAAGCGGATAAAGGTATATCCATATTTGATTCATTTATTAGCGGATATTTACTTTTCGAATCGGATATATATGAATATGTATTTGCTTTTTTCGAACCAAACACAAATCAGATATTGAATGGTTGACAACCCTAACCGAGGCACAAGGAACATATGTGAAAGCCGAAGGTGAGCGAAGGTGAGCACTTAGGGTTGTGTTGATGAGGGCGTCAACCACACAAGTGGGAAAGAAAGTCACATATCTTTTGGTGCATGCATGGGTGCGCTGGCCATGGGTGTTGGCACGAGCAAAGGTGGCATGTCAAGAGGCATGGGCAGCACAATAATTGTGTTATACGACATGCTCATAGCCTGCATGAGCTTAAATTGCGACTACACTCATCGACAATGGTTGGGAGCGGCTCTAGGATTCATGGAGAGATTGCCTAGGATTCTCTAAGAGGTTGGGTTCCTCCTTGGGACAATGCTTGGAGCCCCAAGCGTTGGCAGCACTGCATAGTGGGCTTAGACCCAAGGTTTATAACTATGTACGCGCTAGCATGTCTTATGCGATAATGGCGACATTGTAAACCAAGTAGGCTACCCGTGGCCCATGTGCTTAGGTGTGTCTTATCCTGATGTTAGGCAAAATCTTGGCTTGGCACAGGATGCCACTTTGGTGGCAAGGCAAGGCACAAGGGTGATGTCTTGCAGGGAACATCATGATGCCTACATTGGGTGTCATATGCATCGGTGGGCCAACGTCTCACGCAGCAGCTCAAGCGAGGATACGTCATAGGTGGGCTAGATCTTACGTACTACATGCAGAGCAATTAAGAGCTTTGTGGTCATTTGAGATGTGTTTCAATGGCACGATGTGCTCGTTGAAGTGGCTAACTAGTCATGTGCTTGGGTTAGTATGGTTTGGAGTTGGCTAGTAGGTACAGATGACACGAAGGATCCTGTGAGTGGGATTAGTGTCATGGGAAAGCAATGAAGGAACTTGTGGGTTAGTCAGGCAGGGTTTGATATATCAGTGTTCTTGGGAGCAATATCATTGTCAGAGCATATAGTGTATATCGGTGGATTACAGAATGACTCGAATGGCATTAAGGTTGGCCTTGGCTGGGTGATGGTGGGCACCATATGGTTTTACAGAGAGACAAACTTGGCCGTGACCATGTAGCCAAACTCTTTATTGATCCAACCCCTCGTGAGGGGAAATCTTTTTGTCAAGGAGGGAAAGAGCAAAGGGCATAGTAAAGCTGGTTTTGCCTCCTCAAGAGATTTGTTGTGGTATGCCTCTCCAATCAAGGAGTATGTAGTATCTGGTAGCTTGGAGTAAGAACGGTTTCCTCAATCTTCTAGATATCTATAGGTTGTTTCTGAAGGTCGTGCCATTGTGAATAGAGGTAACTTGATAGCAAATGTCCTGCCAATTACTCCTTCCAATACCAAAAGTGATAAGAGATGGAAAACCATAGTTTGAAGAGAATTTTACAAGAATCTAGCTAGGGAAGATAAAGATTCTGATATTAAGCTCAATTTCCATCAGTGATGATTCATAATCTTCAAATGCATTTCGGGAAGTTTGGGAGGGGGGAGTAATATTGATGAGTTATTAATCAAGCAGTTAAGTTGAGAACACGCATTGGGGTCATATTTCTAGGTGATGAGAGTGCTAGATGTTCTTTTCAATGCTAGAGGAAAGAGATCATATACAATGGATGAGATGAAAACCATCGAGAGAAAAGCAAAGAAAGGAAAGGTAATCTGACGAAGGATTCAGTGATGGTCAAAACATAGGGGGTTGAGGTTCAGGCTGATTCACGTAACAAGGATATAATCAATCTTGAGTCTCTGGAATCGATTGCTTACATACTATGGTGGATCTCTACTCATTAATTCCAATTATGGGTTTCAAGGGAGATCCTCAAACTACTGGAACACAGTATTATCAACAATAACACTCACTCCCCCCACCCCACCCCCCAGAAAAAGACTAACACAAAGGGCTAAGAAAAGCCACACAAGATTTCGAGTGGAGTAGATTGAGTGGTGGAGGTCATGCTATTGTTGGAGGGACAATAGAGGTCTTTGGCAAGTTGTTTCAATTGAAAGCTTGAAACTATGTGTGTGTCTGTCATGCTTGATTGCCCTGCATTAAGTCTTCCCCTGCATTAATCAGACCCTTGCAATCCCTAGATCATTGACTTAGAAACCTGTTGTTCAGTTTATCCATGAAACGCCTCCGGTGACGACAACGGAATTCCGGCGACAACAAGGATAAGAGAGTCATGAAACGCTTCTTAAACATAGAGTAGAAATCGTTCGAGATTTGGATAGATGATTTGCAAGGACCTGAGAGCTTCTCCATAACGGAGAGAGCCAAGGGGAGACCACATGCAGTACGATTTGACAGTAATCTAAGCGACAGGGTGATCGCGTTTTTGAATCAAGCTAAGGATGCTCGCTAGGATGCGGCCTTCTGAGAACTCTCCATTCGAAAGGAGATACAATTTTTCTCACAAGGGGATCAAACTCATGGGGATGGTTTATCAAAATTACCAAGTGGCGAAGGGAGAAAAAACACCAGTACATTATCATTCCGGCGGACTCTGATTTCTCTGGCTGGACAAACATTGCGTACATCCTGCAGCAAATGGTGGAGGCAAAAAAAAAATGACACTCCCTCCTTCTGAGTTAAAAGCGCTTGTGCCCCTGATGAGCCAGGACAAGATTCAGCAGAGGAAGGCCACATAGATGGGGGTGAAGCGAGAAGGGGGTTTTATGTGTGAGGTGTGGGGTGCTCCAGTAGAGTGGGATATTATCAGGGAAAAGATTGCCCTAGCATAGGGCTGTAGAAGTTCTTATATGACCTTATCGCCGGTGGGGAAGCCATTGAATCGAGCCCTTTGCTTCACCAGTCTGGATGTGAACGTGGAGTCGATGTTGTGCAAAGGACCGATTGATCATGAAGAGGGTGTTATCATCCTGCGTCGGTGGTCTCATGACCCTCAATCCTTCCCTGAATCCTTGCTGAAGGGGGATTGGTAAGTCAAAGTTTGGGGGCTCCCTGGTAAGCTTTGGAAGATGGGGTGCTTTGAAGTTATTGGAGATAGGTGTGGTGGGACTGTCAGAAATGAGGATTTGAGCCTTCAATCGAAACCCAGTCATGTCCCTCATGTCAAATTAATTGGCTGCGATATCCGGACCATTCCAAGGGTCTTATCGCTGCGGTTAATAGCGGAGGAAGTCCTGCTGGCTATTGAAGTCGAGATCTCTGAGTACCTTAAGTGCTCAAGCATGGCGGTCGAAGATGGTTCTGGAACCAAATCGAAGGAGGATAATCGAGGAAATTCCACTACTGCCCCTACCTATAAAAATATCAGTGCAGAGAAGAGGGTCTTTCAAAGTTCAAAATTTGAACTAGGTGGGCCTTCGGGTGTTAGGCCCATTACGTCAAAGCCTCCCCAAGGTTGGACTGATGGAGGTGGCCCAACTCATATTTGGGTTCGTAAAGTGAACCACTAACCTGAACCGAGTTATTCTTCAGGTTATATATCTAGCCCGAGCCCAAGTATTTTGAACAGGAACAAATTTTCGACAATCTCGCTGAGGTCGTCAAAGAATCAAACGATGAGGTGGGAGATACGTCCAAGTGCGAAGGTCATAGCATCAAGAAGGCGGATAAGCAGCAAAGAGTGGATTCAAAGCCTGAGTCAAGGTCACGATCTCCGAAAGGGCATAATAGGGGGGAGGACTATCGGGTGAAATCTGGAGATAAAAGTAACGAAAGGGGGTTTCAATCTTATCCGTTTGAGATTCTTGGGGCTGGTGCTTCGACCGAAGGATGTGTGGATTGTCCGATGGTTGAAGCTGGTTCTGCCAGGAGTTGGAGTGGTCAGGGGTTGAGAAAAGGCATGTTGCCTGATCGTGAGGAGGTCTAGCCAACCTTTCTTCCTTGCTTAGACGACGACTCTAATTGGAGGTGGTCTCAGGAGGGTTCGAATGACTGTTTTGCTGATGATGATATGACCCTCGATGGAAGGGTGGATTTCCTTTCTACGCCTAGCAATATTCAGGGGCAAGGCCTGGGTGGGGCTAATGAAGGAGAGCGCCAAGTGGTGTCAAGATTGGAGGGCTCTGATTCGGAAGGGGAATACTAGTCGCAAGATGAGGAGGCTGGGCTGGGCCTTAAGACAGGGATGATTGATGTGTTCCATGAGGGGTTTTCATGACTGGTTGAGTACCCTGGGACATCGAGTGGGGATAAAGTTGAAGGGGTTGGTCTGCCACCATGCTGCAATTCGGGAGAGGGACTGTCCTTGTGCTCCTCCTCGCAATCAGGTAACCCGAATCTCAATAATTCTGTTTTATCCCACCATGTGCCTGTGTCTGCCTCTCTCTCTGCAGGTTCTTCCCATGATTCTCATGCCGATTCTCAGGGGGTGATGGAATGCCAGAACAAATGGGAGTTGGGTGATGAGGCAGCTGTGATGATAAAAGAGGTGGAATGTGGTGAAGAGGAGGTGGACATTTTTATTGGCAGGATGGGGTTGATAGTAAGCGATGGGGATGGTAACGAGGTGAAGCTGTCAAAATACCTAAAGATGTCGGTCAATAAGGGAAAGTGCAACAAAACGGAGAGGGGAAATAGGGAGTTGAGAAAGCTAGAGTGGGATATGAAGGATGCGTCTGTTGGGGAAGTGGGAGATAAGTCAAAGAGAAATGGTAGAGTGGGATCTTCTAAGATTAACCGATGATTGTGTTGTCCTAGAATGTGTGGGGGTTGGGAGGTGTGGAGAAAAGAAGGCTGGTGAAGGAGACTATAAAGAGTTGCAATCCCGATGTTTTGGTGATTCAGGAGACAAAGAAAGAGATGTCAGGTTGGCTTGTCAAATGGATATTAGGGCCAGATTTAGCTGAATGGTGTGTTATTCCAGCGGTGGGCACTGCGGGAGGCATGTTATGTGCTTGGAACCCTTCTACTATGAGTCGATCCGATGAGTGGATTGGTAGCTATTCAATTTCTTTGATTTTGAAGGACATCAGGCTAGGGCATGAGTGGCTCTTCACAGGGGTGTATGGTCCTGCGACAACTTTAAACAGAGAAGATTTCTGGGCTGAGCTTATGGAGGTAAGAGAGAGGTGGTCGGGGCCTTGGGTAGTGGGTGGTGACTTTAATGTGATCCGGTTTGTAAATGAAAAACGTCCTTGTGGGAGAATCACTCGAAGTATGAGAGACTTTGATCAATTTGTTAGAGATGGAGACCTTCAGGATGTTCCTTTGTGCAATGCTAAGTTTACTTGGACGAATGGTCAAAATAAACCAATCCTGAGTCAGTTGGACCGATTCTTAGTCTCGGGAGGATGGGAGGACTTTTATCCGCATTACTTTTAAGAGGTGAGAGCCAAGATTACATCAGATCATTGGCCGGGGGTGTTGCAAACTTGTGTGCACAGTTATGGCCCGAAGCCGTTTAGATTTGAGAATATGTGGACCACCCACCCTTCTTTCAAGGATGTGATTAACAAGTGGTGGAAGGAGTGTGATGTTGGGGGATGGGGTGGCTATTGTTTTATGCAAAAACTTGTTTATGTGAAAGGGAAACTTTGGGATTGGAATAAAAATACTTTTGGTAACCTTAAGGTGAATAAGGAAAAGTTATGTGCGGAGCTGATTGAAATTGATAAGATGGTAAAGGAGGAAGGAAGCTCGGATGAGCTTGGGGCTAAAAGAAGGAATGTCTTATGCTCTCTTGAGAGAAATATAAAAGCTGAGGAGATTTTTTGGCATCAAAAGGCAAAAAGTAAATGGCTTAGGGAAGGTGATGGTAACACCGGTTTTTTCCATAAGTTGGCTAATGGGAGAAAGCGTAAGAACCAGATTACAAGTCTTTGTGGTTGAAGGGGAGGAAATGTTGAACTTTGATGATATATCCAATGTAGTTACTTTTTTTTTTTTTGAGAACTTGTATAAAAAAGATTGGGGGGAGAAGCCATATATTGATAATTTGTTTGGAGGTGATCTTCATATGAATCATGTGGTTGATCTTGAAAGGCCCTTTACGGAGGAGGCAGCTAAGAAAGCTATTTTTGACATGGATGGAACTAAGGCCCCAGGGCTAGATGGCTTTTCTATGCATTTTTTCCAAGAATATTGGGACATCATCAAAGAAGATCTTATGAAGGTTTTTCAAAAATTCTTTGAAAGGGGGATTATGAGCACGGCCATGAAGTCTATTTTTATTGTCCTAATCCCTAAGATGGAGGGGGTTAGAGGTATGGGGGATTTCCGCCCAATTAACTTGGTGACGAGCCTATATAAAATCATTTATAAAGTGTTGGCCTGTAGGATTCGGCTTATCGTGGGAGAGGTGGTGTCTGCTACTCAGAGTGCTTTCATTCAGGGGAGACAAATATTGGACAGTATTTTGATTACTAATGAATGTGTGGACTCGATGAGAAGGAGTAGAAGCAAAGGAGTGGTTTGTAAGGTTGATATGGAAAAGGCTTATGATAGGGTGGATTGGGACTTCTTGTTTTGGGTCCTCTGTAAAAAAGGTTTTGGAGATATGTGGATTTGTTGGATGAAGGGTTGTGTCATGAATCCATTCTTTTCGATCCTGTTAAATGGAACCTCTAAAGGATTCTTTAAAGCCTCTAGGGGGTTACGCCAAGGCGATCCTCTTTCTCCTTTTCTTTTTACTTTGGTGGCGGATGGATTGAGTGCCATTTTGAGAAGAGCGGAAGAAGCTAGCCTCTTGGAGGGATTCATTATAGGGGATGATAGAATCATGGTGTCCCATCTTCAGTTTGCTGATGATACAATATTGTTCCTAAAGGCGGATTTGGAAAACATCAAAAGAGCGGAGCTTTGAATGAAGATTTTCTAAGCAATATCGGGTTTGAAGGTGAATTTGTTTAAAACTAGTGATGGGGATCGAGGTTGAGGAGAGTTTCCTGGTTAGGTTCACGGAGGTTGTGGGATGTTCAGTTGGGAGATGACCAATTAAGTACTTAGACATGCAGCTTGGTGGGAATCCAATGGCTGTGGCTTTCTGGGACTCGGTGGTGGAAAAGGTCTCTAAGAAGTTGGCTTGTTGGAAGAAATATTATATCTCCCTTGGTGGTCGCATTATGTTGATTAAAGAGGCGTTATCAAATATCCCGGTGTACTACATGTCTATGTACAAAGTGCCTAGTAAAGTCATTCAGGTGATTAAAAGATGTCAACGAGACTTTTTGTAGGAATGCAGGAGGCAAAAGAAAGATCATCTAGTGAAATGGGAGGTGGTGGTAAAAGAGGAGCATGGAGGTTTAGGCCTGGGTCGCCTAAGGGAAAGAAATTTGGCGTTGTTGGGAAAATGGCTCTGGAGGTTTTCGGTTGAAGGGGAGTTTCTGGCATTCCATTATTCGTAGCAGATGTGGGCATGATGAAAATGGGTGACACTACAATCATAGTCTTCCCAAGGCTCATTCCCTTTGTTGGCATCATATCACTCAAGTGAGTCATTTATTTTATCCCCACACTTGTTTTCTTCTCGGGAATGGGCATTGTATCCGATTTTGGAAGGACTTATGGTGGGGGGATACTACTATTGATCTTGCTCACCCTCGAGTTTTCTGTATAGCAGCCCATAAGGAGGCCAAAGTGGCTGAAGTCCTTTCCCAAGGGTCGAATGGGATTGATTGGTATATCCCTTTCATTCGGGATCCTCATGAGTGGGAAATTCCTAAAGTCAGTAACCTTATGGATGCCCTTCGTTTGGTTTCTATAGCTAGAGATGACAGAGATACCCGAGTGTGGGTTCCTCGGTCCAATGGGGTCTTTTCCTCTCTATGTCTATTCCTATTCCCTCTTCTTGCATTTGGAAGTCTGCAGCTCCTCCTCGGGTTAAGGCTTTCTCTTGGATTGCAGTACTTGGAAAACAGAACACGATGGAGGTGTTGCAAAGAAAAAGACCTCTCCTGTGCATTTCCCCCTCTATTTGTTCCCTATGCAGGGTGGATGCAAAATCTAGAAATCATATCTTCATTCATTGTGGTTTCACCTCAAAAGTGTGGAACTACTTCAAAGGTGCTCTCAACTTACATTTTGTTATGCCAAAATCTGTGGATATGTTGTTTTGTTAATGGGGAAGAGGTTGGAAGGGCGATCGGGGCAAAATGTTTCTCAAAGTTATTCTTCTAGAGGTGGTTTGGGGTATTTGGAAGGAGAGAAATAGAAGAGTCTTCGAAGACAAACTCAGGAGCGTGTGGGCTGCCATTGATTCCATCATCTGTGAGATTAGCTCTTGGGTTCTTGTTAAGAAGGAATTTATGGGATGTTCCTTGAATGACATGGTTCAAGATTGGGTGTCTTGCATTTCGGATTACAACAGGATCGATCAGGCCCCCTTGCAAGAGTGGCAGCCTCTAAAGAATGGGAAATATAAAGTTAATTTTGTTGGTGCTTCTTTCGGAAACCCGGGGCAGACGACTTTTGGGTGTGTTATGCGAGATTGCAAAGGGAATATTATTGGGGTTAAGGGAGGTCTTATTGGAGTGGGTGATGCTATCCTGGTGGAGTCTATGGGCTTGCTGGAAGGGTTGAAGCTTGCAAGGAGCAAAGGGGCTAGAGGATGCATTTTGAAAGGGGATTCATCGACTATTATATCTTGGGGAAAGGAGAAGAAGTGTGGTTCGTGGAGAGTACACCATCTATTTACAGAAATTAAGTCTCTCATCAAGGAAATGTAAGCCGAGCTATCTCATATCCCCCGTTGCCAAAACTCCCTAGTTGATAGCATAGCTAAGTGGAGTGTGGGGCAATCTGCTATCTTTGAAGGGGAAGTGCTTCAGGAGTGGTGATGTAGTTGTGTTGTTTTCGTGGCTGTTTGTTGGAGCTGTTGTTGGGCTCCCTTGTTTGTATCTCTATCTTTCTCTATTTATAATATTATTTGTTATTCATCCAAAAAAAAAAAAAAAAAATGGTTCCCTTGGAGAGATTCCTCGGGTTTATACATATTGGTGAGAGGCCATCACCTCCTTGGTTCTTGTGTTTGAATTCTCCTAGTGGTGCTGGCCTCCTTAAAGCACTTTGTGGGCCTATAACCCACCGATAAACAACATCCCTAGGTTGCACTGTGTCAGTTTGGTATCAGAGCTAAGTTACTAGTTGGTCTCTACTCAGTTGGGGCCCTCCTTCAGGTTAGTTCTCACAATGAGTTGTGTAAGGCCACCAAGATTAGACAAGTATAAATGGTTGATTGGATTTTGGTGTAAGGATTCTCTTGAAGCTGAATTACAAAAGATCATATATGACATTGATGACATAAAGTGGGACAAAAGGAATGAGTACCATGTTGATAGACTACAACTACATGTTCTCCAAGAAAAAAAGTGACTAATCTATGAGAGAATTGATGAGCTTGATTGGTGTCATAAGCAAAAGCAACTAAAAGAGAGGTGAAGTATGAATATGATGACTTCAAAACAAACATCAAGAATATCTTACATGAAGGTTTTGCCAAATTTCAGACAATCCTTGCAAAATTTCAATTAGGCAAGCATGAGGTGACTAAAAAGAATGTGGAGTCTAATATATTGTCTGAAGTGAAGGAGACCAAGGAAGAAACTAAAGAACTAGTTCTCAAGCCTTGTTCGTGACAAATGAGACCCATGAGGAAGCCAAGTCACCATCTAACATTGCGAGCGAGAATCTTGATGCAGGAAATGTTGATCAAATCAGTGTGGAGTTGCTAGATGAACCAGTAGATGAGAAGTAAGTCTAAGCTAATGTAGAGCCACCGCACCTTGTGATCACTATACTAGTCCATTAGTTTGAGCAGAAGACAAATGAAGTGTACCATGAAGTCTTTCCACTCCTTGGCCCTTGTGAGATGAGATGCTTATGGAGGCATGATTCAAACTACTTCGAATTGTTGATTCTTTCTCACTACAAAACTCAAGGACAAGTTTTTTCGGACCAGGGGAGTTTGATACGAACATAGAAGATTAAGTGGGGCCCACATGTAATGGCAATGACAGCTTGTAATAAGGTTCGATGTTAAGGTTTTTTTGGTAAATTTGTAGTGGTTGATAGCTAGGATAATTCTACAGAATTTAAGAGAGAAAAAATCAATTTATGGATCCCATGGAGGGCTGGATGATAACTCATTAGGAGCAATTTTAGAAGTAGATTTTTGTGAATAAAGTGGGCCCCTATAATAGCTATATGACAACCTTAGAGAATAATCCTATAAGATCTTAAATTGCCAAGATTTAGGAGATTTGATTTAGAGAAAAATCCTATAAGATCTTAAGTTGGCAAGATTGAGGAGATTTAGTCTTTTAAATTTAGAAGGCTGCATTTTTTTGGAATTACTTATAGAAGGGGATTTAGTTTTTTTTTTAGAAGCTTCTTTTTAAAGCTTTTGTAATCTATTTAAGAGGCTATTGGCCAATGAATTGAATAAATGAAGGAATGGATAATAAAGATTTATTCTTGGAAAATATGGCTGTTGCTTTCTTCCTTTTCAAGCAGAGATTGGTTCCTTTGGGGAGATTCCTTGGATTAATGTACGTTGGTGAGAGGCTAACACCTCCTTGGTATATTTCTATTATTTTTATTTATCTCTTAGTTTCTTTATAAGTTTCTCTTCCTTTCTATACTATTCTCTTTTCATGCTTTCTGTCATTATTCTTATTTCTTCTTCCTTCTCTTGAAACCTTTATTGATGAACCTTTACTTTTTTTGAAATTCTTTGATTTGATTCATTGAATTTTATCAGAATTTTATGAAATTTTAACTGTAGAACCCTAGAAGCTGTCATAAACGGCCGTAAAAATTTTAGAATTTTTCTGACATGTCAAAAGGGCATTTTGATAATTTTTGAATTTTTTGTCTAAAATTACAAAAATACCCTTTTGAGCTTTTAAAAAAAAAAATATTTTCTCATCTTTTTATGTTATAAATCCTTTTAATCTTCTTTTTGTGATTTTATTTTCTGATTCTTAAATTTTTGTGGCTACTTGTTTGTTTCTAAACTCTAATCTTGATTTATTTTCTTTCGCATGCTTTATTTTATTTGAGGGCCTTGAAATTATTTTACAACAAATTTTTTTGGTATCTTTCCCTTGTATCGCATCAATTTTGGTATTAAAGCCAGGTTCCAACTAGTTCCTACCTGGTTGGGTTTCTATGGGTTTCTTATTTTTAAGGTTTTGTCAGTTAGTTCCATCTAAATGAAATCCCGGGAGTAATTCAATTGTTCACATCATGAGTTGTGAAGATCCTATGTGGCATCATTGAAAACTCTACTGATGACATCGTATTCCAATTCACGAAGATGGTCCTGCGGTTGCCCTTGATCCGGAACTTGCAATTAGATCCCACTTGCACCAGGATAGTGAAGAGCGTCGGTATTGCGCCGGCCTAACCCCTCCGAGGCTCAAGTCAGTAGCTAGACCTTGAAAAATTTCCTTGATATTCCCTTTTTTTAGGTTATCTGTACATACCTTCTTCTCATAAGCTCTTCTCTCTATATAGGGGTTCTCTAGGTGGTTACGCATAGTGTATTTTAGGCTCCGTACATGTGAGCATCGCAGAAAGACCCGGGGAGGTCTGCTCGCTCCTACTTCGGGGGAGAACCGAAGCTCGACCTGTTTGGTCCTTGGGCTTGGTTTTTCGGAGTCACTACCAACTTGGGTTTTTACAGGCGGGGTTGGACGCCTACCTCTTTCCTAGGGGAAGGGAGGATTCATTCTTTTTTAGGGCCCGTGCTAGGCACTTGGGCCTAGGGTTGACTCTATTGGTATGGTTTTCCAAGATCTGGATAACCTGTTTGGTTGTGATTGGGGAAGGTGTTAGACACCCTAATCACCCATCTTTTTAGGGTAGCTCCTCTGACCTAATCATTTTTGTTTTAGGTTCATTGAGTAGTGAAGGAAAAAAGGGTTTTGTGTCAGTACGTCTGATCTCTCAGACGTACGTCTGATTTCTGATATGCCTGATCTTTCATAGAGTGAGAGTTCAAGCGTATGGCTTCAATTTGGTTCCACTTGACCTTTGCTGTCAATTCCAGATGTTAAAATTCTCACAGAGGTCATATTTTTATAGTTTTATGGGTTTTTGGGTTGCTGTGAGTACCTAGACATTTGGGGACACCATTTGAAACTTTTTTGGTCAGGTACCCCTGAAATAATCAGGGTATGCCTAAACTCCATATACGCCTAATCTTTCACAGAATGAAAGATCAGATGTATTGCCTAAATGAAATTTTTTTTGGTTCACTGATGTGTCAGATGGTTGAGACTTTATGTTGAAGTCTTTTTAGGGGTTGGGAGACCATCCATGGGTCAGTGTGAGGTGGAGCCCACTTTTGGAATTTTCCAAAAGGGGAAACACTAGGTTTTTAACACAGGTTTTTTAGTGAAGTCCAGGTTGTGAGCCCATATCTCAAGATCTAGAAATGAGATGGGTCCTAAATTTTACAGGGAAGTTAAGGGATTAATCATGAGTCTCCGGTGAAAATTTTAGGCTGAGATTCATTTTCTATAGAGAGTTATAGATCAGACAACATAAACAGTTACTTAAATACAAATTTTGGACAGCATGACATGTATTGAAAAATAAAATACAGTAAAAATAGCTAGAATCAATAAATGGGCTTGAAAAAATTGATTACATGATTAAATTAGCTAACTAAACAATGAATTAAGAACCTTAACAGAATTCATTTCATAAAGGGGATAAAAAAATCATAACTGGTGGATGGCTCTGTAAAACAGTGTATGAACACACTGTTTTAAGGAGTGAAGTGGGGTCTATTCTTGGAACCAATTTTTGTTTTTTGAGGTCCAAATTGGACACAAAGGTAGGTCCAGGGATTAGTGATATAATGTAAGTCACTGGTCCCCACTTTAGTTTGAAAACAAGAAAAGAATACCTACTTTAGCATATAATCATAAAAAAAGCAAAAGAGGGAGACAGATTGTCTCCCCCATGTTTCACCGGTTAAGTCAAGGGAGGTGGGGTCATTACAGCATGGAAGTAGAGTTCTTTAAGAGTTAAAAGAGGGGGGAAGGGGGACCTACCTAACTTGGACTGGTTCTCCTTCTTTCTTTCATTTTCCTTTTCTTCTTTTTTTCCTTTTCCTTTTCTTCTTCTTTCTTTATTTTTCTCTTATTTTCTTTCTTTTCTTTTCTTTTCTCTCTTTTTCCTTTTTCTTTTGGTTGCCCTCCTCTTTATCCATGACCTGGGGGGTATTTATAGTGGGGACCAAGGGGGGTGAGGCAGCGAGGAAGTGAGTGGAAGGGGGTGAGGTGGTTGGAAGAGAGAAGGGGTAGAAATGGGTGGTGGGGAGTGTGGTGAGGTGGGGGGTGAGGTGGCTGGTTCTAGAAGGTGGCTGTGAGGTGGCTGGTCATGGTGAGGAGGTGGGGATTGTGTGGAGCAGGTGAGGGGTGAGGTCTCCTTTTAGAAGGTGCTAGAGGGTGAGGGGTGAGGTGTAAGGATGAGATAGGATGGGGTGGGCCCTCATGCCACATGTTAGGTAGGAATAGGATGTGAGGGAGAGAGT
>JAOXJP010216571.1:0-11782 GCA_025762735.1 Platanus orientalis
ATTAAATGTAAATAATTACAAGATGGTCAAAACAAAAGTACAAAAATGAATGGTCAAAAGACTTTCAAGAGAAAACAAATGCCAGTAAAGACCACCAAGTATCAATGACCTGATCATAGTCTTTGAGCTCTGCTTCACAAGTCGATAGTTCCCCTTTCAGGCATGAGATCTCCTCAGAATGGAGAAAATCTTGTTCCATCACTTTCTTGAGATCCATACTTGAGCTTTGAAGACCTTCCTTCAACTTCTGGAGATGGGCCTCGACCTTCTCAATCTCCACCATCTGGGCATTGATGTTTTCTACTAGCGAGGAAACATGCTCGATGGTTGACGATTGTCGAGATAGTAGAGAATCAAGTCAAGCCTTTAACTCCTGACTGTGAACCTCTTTTGTACACTTCAATTGAAGTTGTTCACAAGGCTCGGTTTGAGAAGAAAGGGCTATACGAAGACCGGCTTGATGATCAACTAACAAATAGTCGGGATGTCAAAGTAGCAGATTGATTGAGGTAACAAATAAAGAATCAACTGCAGGATCCATGAGTACAGCTGATGGTCCAGCTGTGAAACAAGATCGAAGTAGTGCCAGAGCCTAATGCAATTAATCCAAAGCAAAGGAGATGAACATGAAGGCAAAAATGACCTCGTCATCCTTGCTATGCCAGAAGTGAAGAGCTTTGCTCGAGATAGGAGTTGAGCTAGACAACCAGGCATCTCTTAGGAAGGTTGTGCTGAAACAGGTGTCGGCATTGACTTCGAGGAAGGAGGCTCATCATAAACTCTCAGAGTTTCAAATAGTAAGGATTGGTGTGAAGTATTTTCAACACTTTCTAGTGAAACCTTTTGAGTAGAGCCTAGAACTGAAGAAGATAGAGTGACAGAGGGTGGAACCAAATCGACCAACCCAGTTGATGACTCCTCAGCAAGAGGGGTATCGTAGTCTCTAGATAGGACATCGATCTCCCCTTGATCAGGAACATGACATATAGTAGGATCTGGGATAAGTACCTCATTCTCTGCAGCCTGCCCTAAGACTTTAAACTGATGTTCCTCGATAACAGTCTTGTCTTGTCTCTGGTTTTCTTCTTTCTTTCTTTCGTGTTTCCTCGAGTCTCTGAGCCTCCTCTTTCGCCTGTTTTTTCCTTTGTTCACTTCATCTTTTAGCCGCCTCGAGCTGTAGTGCTCTCTTTTTTCTCATCTTTTCTTCTTCTCTCTGCTTCCTCTTCTCTTTTCTTTTCTTCAATTTTCTTTCTCTCCTTCTCTTCCTCTATTTTCTTCTTCTCTTCATTTGTTTTTCTCTCTTTTTCTTCTTCTTCTCTCTTTTTTTCTTCACTTTTCCTTTTCTTCTCCTCTTCTTGCCTCTTTCTTTCTTCTTTTTTTCTCTCTTCTTTTTCTTCTTATTCTCTCTTCTTTGTCTTCTTCTTTCTTTCTCCTCTCTACCTCTTTTTTGTCATTTTCTTCTTGTGTTTCTCTCTGTATCTCTTTTTCTTGTTCTTGTTCCGCAGTCATCTATTCCTTTTGATTTGCTAGATCTTGTTTATTCTTCTTTCTTTCTTCTTTCTTTTGTCTCTTCTCTTCCTGTTTTCTCTTTTCCTTCTCCTCAATTTTTAATCCTTTTTTTGTCTACTTTTACTCATCGACAACTTTCTATTTCTCCTCCCACAAACGAGCTAAGTCATCATTTAAGGCTTTAGTTCGTATTTCTAATTCGAACCTTTCTTATTCTATAGCTTCGTCAACCTTCTTCTAGTTGAGAACCTCGAGTTTAAATCTAGTCTTTCTCTTCGAGCTCTTGTCATAATCGGTCCTCAGTAGATAGGACAACAACCTTCCACTTCCTTCTCACTAGATCACCCTCTCCTTCGGATTGATGCTCGACTTTGACAGCTCAAATAGTCACTTTTTGTTGATTAAGTATGTCCTTCATGGTCGAAGTCTTGATGTCTTCTTGGCATCTGGATTTTCTCATACCAACATCAGGCTGCTTATCTGGTCGAGAAAAAGCTGGAAGTGCAGGAACAGTACGGAGAGGAGCAGCTGAAAAGTTGCTATGATAAGAGGCCAGAGAGCTAACAAAAAGAATGACAAAAAGAAAAGTAAAAAGATATACCTGCTATCGGAGGAGCTTCATAAGGTGGGCATAGTCGACCTTTAATCTGACTCAATGGCTCTCAAATGCTTTCAAGAAAGCTCGACCACCAAGTATTGAATGAGGGAGTGGACTCTGGAACCCCTCGAAAGGGTGGGATGTAAAGTGACATTATAGCTGAACTGTTTCCTCCTATGTTTTCAATGAATAAGTCTCTTAAACTGGAGGGACGCATTTTCCATAGAGAATTCAAGGTAAAGATAGAGGGAGTGGGGATGCATTGGACAAGTCCAAACTGTCAAGCACACATGTTAGAACAATAAGCCTCGACATTATCAGATTTGTGAAAAATAGGAAAGTCTCGAGATAAGACACAAGAAGTCCAAATCCTTAAGACTTCGAATACTAATTGAGAAGAATTTGGTTGCCATGCAAGATACTCGGCATAATCAAATTTCAAATCTCATAATGGGAGGAAATGGATGTCAGAATGAACTCTTTGTGTATCGAGAATGACATCGATACGCTGATAAAAAGTAGTGGATGATGTTTCAGGATACCGACCCTCAAGCCAGTATTGTGTGTTGTAGGATGGGACTCGAGTCTGATAGTTCAATGGACCAGGAGATAAAGTTGGGAAATAGGCAAAAATCCATAGTTGGAGAAGCCATAATGGTCCATTGACCAAACCAGAGAACCTCTCTCAAGTTAAAGACTAGAGTGATCGATAAAGAATAG
Organism: Platanus orientalis; assembly: GCA_025762735.1. Classification (NCBI taxonomy): domain Eukaryota; kingdom Viridiplantae; phylum Streptophyta; class Magnoliopsida; order Proteales; family Platanaceae; genus Platanus; species Platanus orientalis. Next base: position 2,828 of record JAOXJP010216571.1, read on the forward strand.
CAAGAATAAAAGAACCCAAGACCAATCGACGGTTCGAGGCCAGGGTTGTAGCAATAAGGGCATACCCCAGAGTATCCTCTTTGAGGATGAATAAACTAAGAATTTACACAACCAATAAAGATAAAAAGAACATTTCTCTTAAAATGTGACCTCGCTACCAGACTTACCCATTTCATGGGAAAGGAAAGTGGTGTACAACAAATGAAAGGATTCTGAGGGGCAATGGAAGGAGGATCGCAAAGGATCAGAAAAGTTGGGGAGAATGATGTCACCATTAGCAGGGAGGTTGAGCAGATGATAAACGTCAGCCAATGTCACCGACATGGGACCCTCCAAAAGTAAGAAACAATTTAAAGTAGGAGACTAGAATGTCAAAAATGCAGAAATGAGAGATTGGTTAAAGGGTATATCTGATTTAGAAGATAAGATAGCTCCGGTAAAATCCAGCTTCTCCCATTTCTCTTGCCTTTAAGAAACCATGCGATCTACGTAGTCAGCCCAGGAATGGTTGGACTTATACCAGGAGCCAGGCTCGATCTTTCTTTCCTATTCACCCCAATCGATGGCCTCGAAATAGAATAAAGGCGCTCCATGAAGGTCGACTGAAAAATAGTGAGGCATCTGAGGTGGGGCCTCCCTCAAAAAGGTAGGACCCAGGCCATAATGAGAGAGATTGGAGATAGAAGAAGCACCATTAAAAGGAAGGTCAATGAAGATCGTCATAGACATAGCGTTATCACTTACCCTCACGACACACAGGCATTTTTCCACAACCAAAGCGATCTCAGTCTTAACCACAGGAATGTCCCCTTCTTCTGGTTGATCGGTGAGAGAAGAGGCTTCCTCAGATTCGACTGTGATTGGCACAATCTGTTTCACACGGGCCATAAAAAGCAAATTGAAGTTTAGACAAAATAAAAGAAGAAGACGAAAAAGTTCATAGCAGAAGAAACATTGGAAATGGTGTCAATTGGAGCAAAGATCACATTTATAGGTGACGGTTGATATGATTGCACCCGTACTGGAAAACGGCAGGAGATCAACATGTGTCTAGTTAGAATTCAAACCAGACATGTTTGGGGGGCATTTGTTAGCACATATTTGAATCCGCTAGTAAAGAAAGACACGTGGAAAGAAACGACATGTAGGCAAGACTGTTACACAGGTAGGCCACGCTGGATGGAATATAAAGTGTAAAGGAGGGTCCCACTAGTACCACGTTAAGGACACACGACCCAGTCAATGAATAAAGTGGTCCACGATTTAAATCAAAAAACGGCTGGATAACAAATGTGGAGGAGTAACTGCAACATCGTGGACAGACTTCTATAAATAAAGAGAAACAATGAATTGTTAAAGGACATCATATCAATCATTATCAACATATTCTATATCTTATCAGTAGTTGTAGCTTTAGATTAGGATTAGCAGTAGTTAACTCCTGTGGTGATTCAAATCCCTTATCTCGAGTGATTCGATTACACTACAGACCTAAATTCATGAGATTCTTTTAGGAGAAGGACAGCAGTCAATCTATGTTGTTCGTAGAACCATATTCAATGAGGCTCTTCCAGAGATAAGGGCATCGGCTAATCTAACTTGTTCATGAAACCAGTTTCAATGAGGTGCTTCCAAGAGAATAACAGTGGATAATTTTCTTTTACTCAAAGGATTAAATTCAACGAGGCCTTCCCCACTTCGAGAGGATAAGCAGTGGCTAATCTGTTAGTTAAAGGTATCCCTGTAACCAGCATTGTATTTTGTACTTTCAATTTTAAGAAAATTTTTCTTTACATTGTTTGTACCAGGTGCCATTATTTACTGTGAAAGTCCTCGGTCTAGAGACATTACCGAACCCGAAACCCTTTGGATAATCTGAATTGGAAAGACCTACACATATGTTGATTCCAAACAAAAGAATTATTGTTGAGCACCAACAGTATCAACACCCAACATCACCTCCCCCATTAAATACTCAATCAGGTTTTTAGTCAACACCACCGATTATGCCCAAGTAATGCACATTAGACTACCTTGTTAATATTTTTTGTTGCATGTAATCCTTTATGCTTTCATTTATAAATGTCACCCTTTGACTGCAGATAACCTTCCTAGCACCATACCCACATACAGGTTGTTTCGTGCCACCAATGAACACCATGTCATACCGTCTCATAGCTCCAAACCCTGCTTAACCTATGAAGGTATGCTTTGGGAATGCTGATGAGGTTATATTGTTCATTTAACCATGTTGTACCATTCATGGCATTATTTTATTGTCCATTTAACCACACAAATGTAGAACCTAAGTTCAATGCATACTTACCAAATTGCAGTCAACAATGTTGTACCCAATCCTTTCTCATTGTAAGGGACATCTAATCCTCAACGGATTAAGGCCCATTCCTGCCATCTAACACTTACGTTGTGGTTATAATGAATTAACAAAAGGTTAAGCTCATTACTCTTTAGAATAACATCAGCAAATTCTTTAAAATTGACAATTATTTACCCAGATGAATGATGGTAAGTAAAAGCGCCTAACATTTCTAAAACTCGACATTTGTTTGGCTAATAGTAGGGCTCCATAGGAATCAATAACCTATGCGTGACCACTAAATTTTTTAACAAAAAACAATACAAACATGGATATAGGTACAGGCAAAAGTAAGAATTGATGAATGTTTGACAATTTAGTATAGGTGACAACACTTTGCATTCTGGTCTCAAGCTTAAAATTTCACTTCATCTTAAGTTGTAACTTCCCACAGAGACAATTATGTCACTGCATATGTAAAGGATCATCAGCAATCTTATATATTTCTCAAGTTCTTCATAAACCATATACACCAAATGGTGATATTAGTAATAAGGGTTATTCTTACCTTAAAGAAGTATTGTGTCCATGCGACATTGCCAGCGCATACATGGCTTCCTCTGCATTTGAAAATATTACAAAATTATCCTCTGATGATTGTTGAATTAGTCTCCTATGAGCCCACTGGTTTCAATACAAAAATACATAAACTATTTATCTTTGATGCCCTTATGATGAATTAATTGTGTGATTAGATCATGTAAGATAACATGCCTTCCCTACTATATATGGCATTTTGGTTTTCCCATGTTCTCCCCTCCCTAGCTATACATTTCAAGAATAATAAAACCATAATGTGAGTGTCCATTATTTGCATATATCTTAGAATTCCCACCTACAACATACGAAGCATATTTTTGTTCCATTGGTAATCTTCCATCATTTCATATGGTAGATCATATGGTAAATGCCAAGGTTTTGCCACAATGAGGTTTTTCTTACTATGTCATCCGGTATATCGATCGCATGCCATTGCTCTCCACTCCTTTGAAGCTGTGACCATTCCATTCTCGTTGGGTTAGTATCTTATTGTGATATACGTTAATTCAAATATAGCAATGCATTTCTATAACTATTATCATATAGTAACAGGCTTTATAAGGATGTCTATTATAAACTCTACTTTGTGCCTGCATTGTAAAACCATGTACATTACTATCATTACAACCTATCACCTAATCATAATTCATAACAAAGGATGTTGTAGAGTACCATGTATTCGATATTTTTTATTTTCTTTTCCTCATCATTGAGCTTCTATGGTTGCATATATGTAACTCTGAATCAGTTACGTGAAATATATATGAATTTATATAACTAACCAATAAATTTCTATCTTACCATTTCACTTAAAGGGTCAATATCCATTCTCAAAACGGTAAAGGGCTATACAAGCTAATCCATAAAACTAATGTCATAAATATGATAAATTACATATAAATCACACAATGTAGGCAGACATTACGACTGTCCTAAACACATTATATAAAAGTCAAACAAATTTGGATAATTGAGAAATCAATTCACACCGTCTCTTCTTTTATTCATATTAATTTGTAAACATGAACGAACCCATCAATGATTCTTTGTTTGATTTGTCACTTTTGTCAAGAATGTCCCCTTTAGAACAAACAGGTGGACCATGTGTTGAAAGTATGGGGCTTCTGACCATGTGATGGTTTACTCGTGCTGAAAATAATTTAGATGGCTCACATGCTACAATGGGTGAATCAATTAACTTCTTTCCAAATTCCCTTCTGAACAATTCCTTTACAATCCCTTCAATAGTTTCCATGCACAAATGTAACTGATGAATATCCGTTGACACACTTTATAACTCTGTCCTCATTTCCTTCATTCCCCATTCTAGGGTTAACAACCTTCTATCGATCATCGGATTTAAGGCATAAATATAAATATAGCCTAACCAAACATTCAACAAGTTAATAAACATTTGATTGATGGGGTTGGAACAGTTACGGACCATTAAAGTATAATTATTTCCCATTTCTAGGACAACATCAATCCTAGATACAAATTCTTCATGATGCCTCCCAACTAATGGATTGGGCTCTGTAACATTATTGGTACCAGCTTGCAGATGCATCGGCCTACCATATATTTTTTAGAAAATACCATTTACAATGACTAGAATACAAACAAAAAAATTAGTTAATGTCGAATAGCCCAAATACAAAGACAACTTAGGAAAAATTTAGAGTGAAGGAAAACAGATCTATTAGATACAAATTTTAACCTCTATTTTGTTCAAATGTGCCTTAAACTCAAACAAGAAGGGACATAAAAAAGGGTTGCAGTCAAAAGACCCTAAACTCTTTTGTTATGTACAGTTGAAGTATACTAGTGATGAACGCCCCATTTATGGTTGTAACTAGAAGCAAAAGTCTCACAAATGATATTTGTTCTACATGGTATGAGACCCAAGTCTCTCTCTCTCGACAAACCATAGTGTAGTCACCCTGGGAAACCCTGGGACAAGGGGTGGAATAGAACATTAGGACCTCTTATCCCAGCCGGTCCTGAGAACTAATAAATCATCCATCAAATTTAATTTAATCTCAAACACCATCACTGATGCATAACCAACCTAGAGAAGGGTTGTTTTCTACTGCTATTGTACCATAAAAGGTCTAAGAAAATTAAATGTATGTGAGGCTGTTAAGAGGATAAAACACAGCAGCAATGACTCCAATGCCGCCAATGCCTAGCCATTCAATCTTACTAATAGTTGGATTGTCTGGACCTCGAAGAAGGGTTGGAGAGAAGGGTTAGAGGGAGCAAACAGTTCGGTTTGTTTGAAGGTCCAAATTGAGCCGGCCTTTAGGTGATTACATGTACAAGATAATTATGATGATTAGGATGATCATAAAACTTTAACTGACAAATTTTAGATTACCTGGGAGTAGCAGATTCTTTAAAAAAAAGTTTAATAATGTGGGTGCCCCGTCTTGGGTTTGATGCATTAAACCCAAATATGGTATGTTGAACAGTGCTTGGAGATTCAGGATTCTTCATGGTCACATGTCGTGTTGCTACCATGTATCAATCACAGAGGACTAATGTGTGGCAAAAATTTGAATTGCCCATGGTTAATAAAAACAAAAAGGGACCAAAATAAAGAATAATAAAAAATTATACTAAATTCAAGCTTGTGATCTACATTCACCATTTTTATCTTTATTTTTTTTGATAAAAACCTACAATGATCCAACCACCAAAAACAATGTCATCAGATTAAAAAAAAAACTCACTTATGGTTGGTGACGACCAGCACCGAAGCTTTGCTTGGTCACGAGTGGCGGAGAAGAAGGCGAGCTGCTGGCAGAGAAGAAGACGTCTAGGTTGTCACTGGTCGCTTCCACCGAAGAAGAAAACCCAACCTAGTGTCAGCTCTAATGGAGAAGAAAATGTTTCGCATAGTCGTCGCTTCCAGCGGAGAATTGAAGTTGACGCGCTTGGTCATCGCTTCCAGCGGAGAAGAATATGGGAGTTGCAGAAATGTTGTCGCTTCCAACGGAGAAGACGACACGTTTGGAAAGTGAATATCGACAGCCATGAGCCATTTTTGTTTCCTTGTTTTAGGAGAATGATTTTTTATTTCTCAACTGAAATCTTGTGTTAATAGACACCGTTATGTGACTTGGCCCCTCTCCTCATTGGACACGCGGTCCAATGATAAGAGTGGGTGATTATGGTTCACCGGCCTGTTGGTACAGAGGATATGGCTCCCCTTTAATGAACACTTGATCCATTGGGCATTAGGGGGCAGACACGTCAACACCAAAAAGTGATAAGTGCCCTCCCAAAAAAATGTAAATCACTTTCCGGCGCTGATGTGTCTACCCCCTGATGCCCAATGGACCAACCATTCATTAAGGGACGTAGACACAATCCTTCCTCGCTATTCAACCTTGCCCAAGTTCGGTTTGAAGCGATGCAGGATTTGGTAGGACCCCTAAAGTCACTCTAAGGTAGGACTACATTAAAGGCCAACACATCGATGCTGAAAAAGTGATTTACACTTTTGGAGTATGTTTTTCACTTTTTGACGCTGATGTGTTGGCCCCTAATGTAGTTCTACCAAATCCTTAGAGCATTCACATCCGGTTATGTATATTTTATCTATTTTGCCTCTTAAATATGTTATTTTTTTCTACTTTAGATAACCTTTTTGCAATAGGTCATAACATCTTACTCTCTTTTTTAAAAAGTAATTTATTTCAGTATTCTTTTTTAAATAACAATTTTTAATGATATTGACCGGTCATGATGACTGTCAAAAAGGGAAAAAAATACTTTTAAGAAATACATAATGCTCTTTAGACAATGACTATAGCAATTTGTATATTTTGGAACAAAATGCATGACCAGATGTAAGACACTTTTTAGTGAATTTCACCATTTTTACTCTCTATCTTAGAGAAAAAGCTAGTTTAAACAACCGGATGCAAATGCTCTTAGGGGCTTAAAACTATCTCATTAGATTTAAATATAAACCCGAATTCATTCCAAACCCGAAATAAAACTAGCATAGCCCACCCAATTAATAAATAAACTAGTTGTGAACCATGCGAATTTGCACGGGTATATATATATATATATATATATATTATGCCTCGCATTGATCTTGAGCCTATTCAAGCTTAGGTTTTTTTTTTTTAAGCACTGTATTCCCAATTCTCCATCATTTGCATGTGATGATTTTTTGAATTTGGTCTCTCTTTCAAATAGGGAGCAAATGTTCATTTGATCACTGTTTTTTCACAATTTTAACTCTTTACACCCCATTTTTGTGCGTACCTATTTTTTTTTTCCTTTGAAATTTTTTTATATAGTTTTAACCCTGTGCACCCAGCCTTTGTCTTGTCTATAGGACATAGAAGATCCTTGGCATGCAAAACATTTGTTCCTCTCTCTCTCTCTCTCTCTCTCTCTCTCTCACACACACACACACACACACACACATATATATATAACGAAGAACCTAGAATCTCTCTAGACAGGCATAATTCATATTGAGAAATTCTTAGTTTCAAGGGTTTAGTTACAATTTTTTTTTTTTTTTGTCTTGCTATTTTTAGTATTTTTTTTATTTGACGTTTCTTAAGGATTATTTATAACCCTAGTTGGTTTTAGAAGTTCATATCCAAGTAAATTAATTTCAGTAACAAATTTTAGAAGATTTAGTATTTTTTATTTTCGTTTATTTTATTTTATTATTTTGGATAAATTAGGATTTTGGGGATATAAATACAATTCATAATGTAACGAATTCATCATTCAATCAAATATTCAGTTTCTGTTGGATCTTCCCTACTTATGGATTCTGGGTTTTGCTCTTGAATAGAAGTCAATGATCGTCTTCTCGTTTCTTTCACACTTACAGATACGTTATATATTCCCCAATAAGAATACTTACTAACATTCCACAATAGTTTTATTGGTTGCAGACTGGAGAGGGCATCAGGGACCATGTTCCACTTATTCTTTTTTAATTGAATGTTCAACTTCTTAATAAGCATTGATGAGTTCAATAACGATTTCGTTTTGCCAGTTTAAATCTCTTTGAGCTTTGGTAAAACAAGTAGATTTAACAAAGGACATTGGATGGCAAGGGATGGCAGGTTACTAGAAAAGTTCTTGGTTTCGTTCAGGTGATCATAGATTGCTTTTGCCCGTGTCAACCTCATAACCATTGACAGGGAAGGGGACAATCAATGGCGGAATGCTGTCCAGAGGACTTGAAACCCTGACCTCTCCCTTGGAGAGGCCTTACCGCAACCATCTCACTGGAGAATGATTGTCTGTGTTGACACAGGCCTATATAGGCCTGTCATTGATTGACACATGATGTATTTTTGAATTTGGTGTCATTTGTTTTTACATCTGAACACTTTTCTGAACTCGAAATACGGCATGTGTCAACTTATAATTCACCATAAACACTACAGACACTGTGTCATCACAGAACATTTTCTTCCTTTGATTAAGTAATGGCATGAGCCAAGATCCACTCCTGCTGGCAAAAAGTCTTATAACTTCTTGCAAACACATTTGGATAATGATATTCACTTTTTAGGGGAGGGTACGTGTGCGTGCGTCCCAACACATCGTATAGAACTTTTCCACAGACAATATCTTGATTTGGTCGGTTGACGCGAATTGTTGGACTTTTATTGTAAAGCCGTTCTTCTATTGTGACATAGAAACTTTGTTACACGTTACGCAACACGTTTATGACCAAAGACCATGTGTTTGAATGGTTTTTTGGGTCAAAAGGGGTCCCTCCACCGATGGCTCACACCTTTCTCATGGAAGAATCTAGACAACGGACCAAATTTCTCATTGGCGTCGGCAAAGCCTGATCCAACTCATTTTGTAGCACCTTTGACTAGCTGGATCACTATATAAATTATAAAGAAGATTGCATGGTGGTGTGGAAGCATCGAGATATCAAAGTCAAACTAATAGTTTGAATCTTATAACCACATAGGGTAAAAATTTCGGCAAACCCTTTTCTTGATTGATGAAAGGCAATGGTCGTGGTTGGGGGAGGG
>JAOXJP010216582.1:0-11782 GCA_025762735.1 Platanus orientalis
AAAGAATTGAACAGCTCTGGTTGGGTTGATGTATTTACCATCGGTTTGAAGAAAAATGTTAACTCATGGATAGTTGGCGGTTCATTTTGAGCAGACAACAAAATTCCATTTAGACCTTGTTAGACCAATGAGTTTAATTATAGGTTGCAACTCACGAAGGGTACTGCCCATCACACACTTTATTTCTGGAACCATTTCAAAAGCTACTACATCCAGAGGCTTCTATTTTGTGCTGTAGTGGAGTGGAAATCCAGTGCCTATTTTCATAAATCCCAAACGAGCCAACCATTAAGAAATGGATTAATCTTTGGAACTAGACTCATCCAGAGTAATGATTCAGAAACCCGAGCAACTCATTGAAGTGAAGTACAGTGTTGCAATATCATATTTGGCTTTCTCACCTAGATCTTTTCTAGAATTCACTTCAATTATGGGTTGCAACTTGTCGCTTTTGTCTTTGTTTTATAGCAGCCGTTAAATCTACTTAAAATCTAACGGTTGGGGAAATAGAGTTAAAAGACTCCTTTTGACATGGGAGTCGTGGAGGATGGCTGAAGAGATGAAAACCCTAATTAAAAATTAGGGAAAAAGCAAGGTGAGGAGAAACAGCCGCACAAGAGGGATTTTTTGGGTTTTTTTTTTTTTCCAAGGGTTTGAATGTGTGAGAAAGAGAGGGTGTACAAGGGGAAACAATGTGGGTTTTTTTGGGTTGCAAAATCATACTTATTTGTAAGGATTTGGATTCTAATAGTAAAGAAATGTTTAATCCTCTCTTATGGATGTAGGCACATCGCTGAAACAAGTAAATCTTGGTGTCTCTTATTTTTCTTTGTTTGATCTTATTTTATTTATTTTTCTTGTTATTCATACTGGAATAATTGGTGCGAAACACAACAAGTGGTATCAGAACGTCGGGTTTGTATAGGGAGAATAGGAATTAAGAACAAGTTCTTGATTATTGGAGTTCAATACAATGACAAGAAAATGATTTTTGATGACCAAGTTTGGGGTGGAGCCCTTTGAAGAATGTGGAACTATTTACTTTGTCACATTTATGAATAATTTTTTTTAAATGTATGGGTCTATTTTATGAAGCAAAAATCTAAAATTTTTACTAAGTTCAAGCAATGGAAAGCCGAAGTTGAAAAACAAACGAGAAAGCAAGTCAAATATTTAAGAACAAATAATAGGATGAAATATAATGATAAGGAGTTCATCAACAAAGATGATGGTATTACAAGAGACTTTACTACACAAGGTGGGCCACAATAGAATGGTGTAGCAGAAATGATGAACATGATACTTCTTGAGAAGGCAAAGTGCAAGAGATTGCAAGCATGTTTATAAAAAACATTTTTGGGCTGAAGCAGTTGACATGGTATGCTTTATTGTTAATAGATCATCGATAAAAGAGATTGATTTCAAAATCCCATAAGAGGTTTGAAAAGGTAAAACGGTTGATTATTTCATTCTTAAAATATTTGGTTGTCCATCCTTTATTTATGTGCAATAACAGTAGTGGTGTAAATTGGATTTAAAGTCAATAAAATATATATTCCTTGGATATGAAAAAAAGGTAAAATGATACAAATTTTGGGATCTAGTAAAACATAGAAAATTCATCAGTAGGGATGTTGTATTCGATGAAGAGTTTATGTTGAAAGTCAATAGAGATGAAGGAAATCAGTTGGTGGCTTGTGAAAATTTAGTTCAACTGGAGCTAGAGGATACAACATGACCAAAGAGGAAGGAAAACATAGTAGAATCTTTCCAAGGGGAGTCTTCTAAAAGGAAAAGATAGTAGTAGGAACAACAAGGTCTAGTTACAAGTAGGGACAAAAGAACTCATAAGGCACCAGCTAGGTATGATTTTGAAGATATGATAGCATTTATATTAGTTGTTGGTAGTGGCGATCTATGTTGTTTTTAGGATGCTATTAGTTGTAGGGATAATAAAAATTGGATGACTGCAATGATGGAGAAAATTAAGTCATTATATAGGAACAACACTTGGAAATTGATTGAAAGACCAAAAGGTAGAAAGGTGGTTGACTATAAATGGATGTATAGGAAAAATGAAGAAATATAAGAAAAAGAAGGTGAAATATTCAAGGTTAAGTTAGTGGCAAAGGGGTATGAATATGAAGAGGGAGTTGATTATGATGAAATATTCTCTCTAATAATAAAACATACCTCAATTAAGGTGATGTTAGCTATGGTTGCTTTACTCGATTTAGAGTTAGAGAAAATAAATGTGAAGATGACATTCCTTCATAGTGAATTAAATGAGCAAATTTAGATAGAGCAACTAGTGGGGTTCAAAGAGTACGGAAAAAAGGAGTTTGTTTGTAAGCTGAATAGATTATTTTATGGGCTCAAGCAATCTCCAAGACAATGGTACAAACACTTTGATTCATTCATGGTGCGGATTAGCTACATGAAGAGTCAATATGATAGTTGTGTCTATTACAGAGTTCTTGATGATGGTTCTTTTATTTTACTAATGTTGTATGTTGATGACATGCTAATTGCTGAAAAGAATAAGCGTGAGGTTGATTTATTGCAGTCGAAGTTGAACAATGAATTTGATATGAATGATCTAAGTACTGTTAAAAAGATTCTTGGTATGGAAATTTAGAGGAACATGAACGCCAGAAAAGCTTTGGGTGTTTCAAAAGCGATATGTGAAAAATGTGCTAAAGAGGTTTATTATGCAAAGCACTAAACTATTAAGTACTCCTCTAGAAAATCACTTCAAATTACTAGCTAGCCTATGTCCTACTACAGATGAGGAAATTGAGGATATGTCCTAAATGTCGTACGCTAGTGTCTTATGTATGCAATGGTATGCAGTAGGCTAGATCTTTCATATGTGGTCAGTTTGGTAAGTAAGTACATGGATAATTCAGGTAGAGAGCATTGTGTTGTAAATGGATCCTAAGGTACGATTGATTTTAGCATTTTATTTGAACAATATAAATGAACATGACAATTTATAGGCTATGATGTTGATTACGCAAGTGACTTGGACAAGAAGAGGTCTACAACAAGGTATCTCTTTATTCTTACAAGTAGGCCTATTAGTTAGAAAGTGATGTTGTAACCAACAATTGCTTTATCCACAACTAAGGTAGAATAGATGACAACCGTTGAGGGTGCTAAAGAGACTTTATAGGTGATAGGTTTAGTCATATAACTTGGGTTGAAACAAGAAAGGTTGGCATTGTATTGTGACAGTATAAGTGCCATTCACTGGGTGAAAATTAGGTTTATCATTCTAGAACTACGCACATCGATGTGAAGTATTATTGGATATGCGATTTAATTACAGATGGAAAGATAAATTTGATGAAGGTTCACACAAAGGATAATGCAATTTATATGATGACAAAATCAGTTATTATGGAGAAGTTCAAACATTGCTTGGACTTGACCAATCTAGTTCGTTATTGAAGATTGGTGGAGCCACTTTTACCAATTGGCATGGGTTAGGACACCTCAAGCAAAGGAGGTGCATAACTACATCATATATTGGTGTGGAACTAAGAAACTGTGTCGCATTATGATACATGATAAAACCAACTACATGTGACCTTCTAAGGGGCTAAAAATAAAGCAATGGTGGAGATTTGTAGTTTCTATCTTTATTTTATAGAAACTGTTAAATCTACTCAAGATATAATGGTTGGGGACATAGTTGTAGTTAAAAGACTCCTTTTGACATAGTGGTTATGGAGGATGGCTAAAGAGAGAAAAACCCTAATTAAAAATTAGGGAAAAATCAAGGAGAGGAGAGATAGCTGCATAAGAGGGTTTTCTTCAAGAGTTTGAGAGAGAGAGAGAGAGAGTACAAGAGTTTTTTAGGTTACAAAATCACACTTAGTTGTACGGATTTCCATGCTCATAGAAAGGTTTAATCCTTTCCCATGGACGTAGGCACATCAATGAACCACGTAAAACTTGGTGTCTCTTATTTTTCTTTGCTTGATCTTATTTTATTTATTTTTCTTCTTATTCTTATTGGAATAATTACTACGAGACATAACAAAACTCTTCAATTGTATAGACTATAGATCTAGCACCAACAAGAACTTGAACACTCCCTTTCTTCTCAGATTTAAGTTGGTTTTTCAACAGGATTATAATCGAACCCTCTCTTTTTAATGATTTGGGTTAGCATCTTCAGACAAACAAAATGAATGGGTTGGTTTTGGAGTATGTTTACTCTACAATCAGTGTTCAACCCATTCCAAACCGGACCAATTCTGGCAATAATACCAAATTTTCCCATGTTGGTTTGAAATTTAAACCCCTAAATTACCATGAATATTTTTGAACGAGCCTCAATGATTGGTGCAAAGCCTTACTCTTTCCTAGCCATTTCCAACAACAAACTTACTCAACACAACTACAATCCACTATCCAATGATACAGAGTATCAGAGTCTCATTGGAGCTCTCCAATAACTCACATGGACACACCCTGATATCTCATTTGTAATTAATCAAGTGTGCCAATTCATGCACTAACCCATAGATACACATTCGGCTGTAGTAAAACGAATTCTTCGTTTTCTGAAAGGCACTCTTACATATGGCATTTAATAACACCTGAAAATCTTTGATTAAAAGCTTATTATGATGGATTGGACTGGATATCCTAACGATTGACAATCTATTAGCGGATTCAGTGTCTACATGTGTTCCAATCTTATCTCTTAGAGTGCCAAGAAAAAGCCAACCGTTGCACACTCTAACTCCTAATCTGAGTGCCACTTACTTCCCCATATATTTGCTAAAAGTGTTTGGCTATAGATCCTATTAAGAAATCTTCACATCTACATCTCATACTCAGTTATCATTGGGTGGGCAGCAACATCAATGCAATCTCTCTTGCCTCAAATCCGATCTTTCATGCTTATACTAATTAACCACATAGAAGTTGATTATCATTGTGTTTAAGAGAATGTGATATGTAAAGCACTTGACATTCGATACATCTCCATTTAAGATCAAATTGTGGATATCTTCACTAAAGTCCTACCATCCTCACGATTCCAAGTGTTGAAGAATGACTTACAGCTTGAGGGAGGATAATCACAGTGAGAAGGTGAAATTGCAAGATTCTGATATCCGAAGATCTAGAGGGGGTTGAATAGGATCTGGCCTTAATTTAAAATTATTTAACTATTAATTCCAATTTTTTAATTTTCTTAAGATTTAGTTTTACTATGAAACGGAATTTATGCCTTAAGTAAATTAATTAGTTAATTCTAATTTGTATAAAATAAATAAACAAGATAAATGATGCAAAGAGACACTCACACCACAACATAAAGATTTTATCATGGTTCGGTAAACCGAGCTTATGTCCACTTTTAACCAATAATTATTTTAATAGTTATCTTAAACTATTACATGATAAATTATCAAAAACCTGAATTTACTTATGAGTTCTCCACTTGAACTCCACATGCCTTGCTAATGCGATCCTAGTGATTTCGCTAGGTCTACTCCGCCCAATGATTCCGTTAGGCCTGCTCTTGGCTCTAGCAAGTGCATATTGACTTTGTTCTCTAGTAACTCTGCTAAAGGATTCTTATGATGGATGAGTATAAAAACTCATTCTTTGTTGAATTTCCTCTTCGTAGGATGATTTAACTATTGTACTCAATCAGTTGCTTCAAGACGAATAAACTAATGATACAAAAAGCTCTTGCATAGTCTTGGTAAGGATGCAACTATATGAACAACACCCAAGGTTTATGGCTAGACAAATATTCCTCGTATGCTCCCAAGCTTTACACTTTGGCTTGATTTTCCTCATAATTTTGGCTTTGAATTCATTCATTCAAGTCATACAATCATTGAGATTTTTTTTTTCCCTTATTTATAGATTTGAAAAACCAACTTAAATGATTCTTCAATGTATCTATTAAAATGATAAAAGAACTAGCCGTTATGAGAATCACAAATAGGTCTTTCCATTTTCCAAAAAACTCATTGAGCAACTCGTTTTGATTACTTATGGGCACTGAGTGGACATCTAGATCAAAAGTTATGTCTATTTTAAGTTAGGTAATTTCTATTGTTCAACACTTTTTTATTTACTTAATTTTTGTCAATTTAATTTATTATTTGTCTAAACATTTTTTGTTTTCTCTAGGATTTGTATAGGTCCATTCTAAGTCCATTGGTCCATAGGCCTACACCCGAACACCCACTATCACTTACCAATCTTTTGCAATTTACCTTTGAGCATAGGATTGGGTTCTTGAGGTGACTTTCTACTGGAGCTTGGATATCTTGGAATCTTTAATGGAGTTTATCTCTTGATGCTTGTGGTCTTCCGGGGTTTTTCGACGTGAAGGTTCTACCTCTTTGACTTGAACTTACATAACTTATATATTTACAAATACAATTCTTATAAGACCAATTATAGTTTTGAATGAGATTGACAATATACATCATACTTAGCAGAAGGATCCAGATTCTCTTACACTCAAGGCAACTCCCAACTAAGGTTAATAATGACGGTGACAATGATCCTAATGATAGTGAGAAGGACCCAAATTCTCACCCACTCAGTAAAGCAACTCCAACCAAGGTTAATAATGACAGTGAGAAGGATCCAACCTCTCTCTCACTCAATTAGGGAACTCCAACTAAAGTTAATGCACATTCTAGAATCCTTAGTATTGGCAAATCATATATTTGATCAAATCCTTCAAGATAAGGATATCTCTAGCAACCATATCTCCATACATGTAAAGAATATAACCACCATGTTATTCATTCATTCATTATTTGTATCTTTAAATTATATGCATTGTAAATCTTTTCTCTATATTAATGAATACATGACCACTTTTTTTTCACATTGAGAAAGAAAGAATTCTACTACAACTTAGTCATAATCTTTTAGTACATATGATGTGGTGAGCGAGTATAAAACCTTTTTAACTCATACGAGGACAGATCTGATCAGCTCAAGCTACTTCATGAACAAAAAAGCATAGGCTTCTCGTCTTTTTGTGGGTCTTCTTTTGTGGTTTTTTATTCATGCAGTACGTTTAAGTGTTTGAGCTGATCATTGATGGAAGAGAGGATACTATCGTTATAACGCTAAACACAGCTGGGATGGTTATTTCTGTTTAAAACGTGCAACTTCTTTGCTAGGGCACGCATGAAGCAAGTGTTTTTTCATGCTGCCGTCCCACTAATGTGTTTCATAACTTTGCTTACAAAATGTACGTTCGCACTGGGTTATTTACATGCTTGTAAGACCATCTTACAACTTTTTGAGAGTACATGTATACTGCAGGCTGTCACAAGACGGTCTTGAGAACACGGGAGGATCCTGAATAGGTCCATTCAAAATTTTCCTTATTTTTGAGTCGACCATCTGCTTTTCTACTTTATTTACTATTTACAATCGCAACTTTAGGATGATGGGACCTAAAAGGATTTTCTCCTGTTACGGTCCTGCCTAACAAGTGGTACAACATGATTGGTAGGAAAAAGTGAAAATCATCTGTCAAAAATTGTAATTCACTTTTTCCTTCCAATGGTGTAATGCCACCTGTTGTTAGACCGGACCTTAACAGGTCACAAGGGCAGGAGAGGACAGATTAGTATCTTGACTTATGTATTTCGAAGTAAATGTTCTGTGATAAAAATGCCTCCCTAGTGTATTTTAGTTTTTTGACTGTCAAATCACAACCACAAAAGTTGTTGTGGTATGACCGTTGGAATTGTAGAGGGACTTTCAAAGGGAGCAAATGTTCTACTCGCCCCTGTTCTCAAACATGCTGTGGTGCATAGGGTTAAAACGGGTAAAGTAAGTTTTTAAAAGAGCATCACATGCCAGCCTTGAAATAATTTCATTACAGCTCTAATTCACCATACGGGGCTATCACATCCATGTTATTTGAATCGGCAAAGCTTTTCTACAGTGAAAGTCAACTCTGATGTGCTTGACCATTGGCGGAGGCAGACAGAGGTTCACAAGATTTGAATGTCACATTTCAATCAATTGATAACAACTTTTGTGGTCGGTTGTTTGGACCCTAGAGATATAGAGCCGTATATGTTTTCCTTTAGCCCTTTATGTGGTAGGGAAAAGATCCTGAGTGACAGTTTAGGGGTTGGTTAATGCAGGATAGCGCTGGTTGCATGACACTTATGCAAAAAAATAGAAGAGGAAAAGAACAGGGGGCGAGGGTTACATTTTGTGGGTCCCACACCTCTGATTAGGTTAAACTGAGGAGATAATAACATAAAGACGTTTAAGGTTTTCTCTTTCACTGTTCAACGAAAAGAAAAACCAAGAGGTAAAAATCAAAAATCAAAGAGGCAAAAACCCACACATTTTCTCCTCACTGGCAACCACTCAAGGCCAACCGGCATCTATTCACCGGTGATGACTCAAAGCTTACTGGTTTTGTCTCATTGGCAATTGAAATGTTCGAGGGTTTTCTCTATTTGGCAGTCCATCTCCCTTCACCGGTAACCAACCCAGCAGCTTGCAAAGACACAATCAAAGTATGATTATAACTTAACATAAACTGATTACAATTTAATACATACTTCCATGTATGCAGCTCACTTCAAGGCAATTAGACTTGCGTATGTAGGGGGATTTATGACAATACAAGGTCTAAAGTGGATGTTAAGTTGGATTCAAGTTTGATATGGAATATATATATATATATATATTTGGGGGGATCCCTTTTGTCTTTTAAATACACTTTTTTATTTTATTTTTGGTGTTAAATGGATGGCTAGGACCATAATATATGAGGTCCCTTAGCTTTTGTGCACATACAATTAATATACAATGCATGTGCTGGGACTTGGGAGTATTTGCATCAGCAGCAAAAAATGATAAACGTGCATCCCAAAAAGTGTAAATCACTTTTTGGTGCTGATGCAAGCACTGTCAGGTCCTTGCACATGCATTGTGGATGGATTTTATGCACACAAAAGCCCAGCTGAATACGATGAAAGCATCTTGTGATGGACTGAGTTCAGGCTCATACCGAATATGGGTTAGGATTTTATGGTTCATACTGAGTTTAAGCTGACCTCAACGCAACCTAACAAATTAATTAAATTATACAAATGCTATAAAGAAGTTTTACATTATTTGATAACATTAATTGCCTTTTGAAGGCAAGTATATCTACCAATAATTACATTCCTCTTGTATTGAAAGAGGTTGATGTGTCCCACTTACAACTTATTATAAATATATAAAGTTCTGGATTTTTTAAATTCATAAACACATGATCTTGCACATGGCCTGGATTAGGGATGCCCCCTTAATGAACGCCTAAGGTTTGCCCATATGCAACATTGAAAGAGTGATTTATACTTTTTAGGGGGAGTGTTTTTTTTACTTTTCAGTTCTATGTATCTATCTCTGCATATGGACAGACCTTAGGCATTCATTAAGGGGATACACCAAATCCTAAGATAGTAAAAATTAGGTCGACAACTTAGAGTGAGCCTAAAATTGGAATGACATTAGGGTCACACATCAGTGTCAAAAAAGTGACCACTTTTTGGGGTATGCTTTTCACTTTTTGGCACTGATCTGTCGGCTCTAATGTCATTCCAATTTCAGGATCACTTTTAAGTTGTCTCACCTTATCTTTAGTGGGTGGCAAAACCTCTAAATGAACCCGTCTTTTCTAAACAGCGTGAAATCATTTGTAACACCCCCCTGATGGGACACTCAGGAGGGGGAATCAAAAACCTCCAAAAAGTGAATTGATTCCGCCCCCCGAGTGTAAGTTGAGATAGGCAACAGCCCAGGTTGAGATAGGCAAAGCTTGGTTAGTTGACTCCCTTGGAAAGAAAATTAAACTTCGTTCTAGTTTATGGTCATAAAAATGAAATTGGACTATGGTCGTAACCCAAAAGTCTACAGAAATCACATTCTATTATTCAGAAAGAACATTGTTTAAGTGAGAAAAGAGCTGCAAACAGACAGATTTGCTCAAGAGGGGGGCAATACAGCCGGGCTTATGGGACCCAAATCCTGTGCCCTCTGACCCAAGGCCTCAGGGTCCATAAGGAGATTTAGGTCAATTAATATCTAGGGATCCAAAGGAGACCACCAATTCTCATGATTCACTCTTTCTTACCCCCTCATTTAGAATTATCATGGAAACCTATAAAAACCCAAAGGCTGCCCTATTGTTGCCTTGATTTCAAATGCAAGGCAAGCAAAAACTGACCACAGAGAGGGGAGATCTTCATAGCATTTTTTTGGGATTCAAATCATCAAATTACACCTTTTTAGAATGTGAGAACACCATGACAGAGGGACCCATGGCATGCTCTATTACCACCATGCATTAATACTGCAAGCCTTACCATATAAGAGAGAAGTAATCTTATCTCCAATGTTTAGGCCAGCTTAAAATTTGAGAATGTACTAATGGCGCAGTTTTAATTCATTTATGCACACACAAAAATGAAGTTAGTAAAAGATTTATGTTTCTTATTTCTTTTCCATCAGTTGCGGATTTTGTCGGGGGCACATATCATGTTTTGAATAAAATCGTATTAGTATGAATTAGATTTGAATCAGTGTACTTGTTTATAATAAAAAGGTTTTAGTAATCTTTAGTAATTTACCTAAGATCTTAGTAAATTCAAAGTAAAACCGTCAAAGTTTACAACTGTTTTAAATTAATCTAGTTTAAATTATTTTAACTAAACATAACTGATAGTAGTTTTAGTAATTTTAGTTAATTTGGATTTACAATTTTGTATATTCCAAGTAAATTTTGGAAAGTCTTTTATTAAATATTATTTAATTGATATAGGTTTATACTATTTCATTAGATTATGAATGTATAGAAAAGCCTTAGTAATTTTAGTTGTTTACATTTCTAAATTTTATTTTTAAGACTTCTAGTTTTTTTAATTTCCTGTAACTGTAAATTACTTGAGTGCCCTTTTCAAGAATGAGAGATATTTAATGATACACCAATATGGTTGAAGTGGAACTTTTAAAAGAAAACAAAATAAGATGGTTTAATTGGCAAATATAAAGTAGGATTTGTAGCCAAAAGATACCACCAAAAAGGAAGAATAGATTCTAGTGAAATATACTCTCCAGTTATTGGATTTATAGAATAAGCATTTGTATACCACTTGTGCATATTTAGATTTAAACTTACATCAAATGAATTTTTATTTTTATTTTTTGGTAAAGTACAACGTATGGATGTGAAAACAATTTTCCTATATACAGATTTTTATGACAAAATTTATAGGAATTGATGTAAAGTGGGTATAGAATAAGGGGAAGCAAACAAAGTGTATAAATGAATCAATTCCTTGCACGGATCAAAAAAGCCTTCTAGAAATGTTCTAGAAATGGATTGATTTTTTGTACTCCCAAAAATGAAATGGATTGATGTACATAGCAAGACCCTTAAGGTAAAACTACGAATCAAACATGATAAAAATTTAGAAATGCCCCCTCAAAGGGTAGAACTACTTATTATATTATGTGTTTCTTGGCTGAAAAGAAACATTTTGTAAAGTCTATGGCAGCAAAACTAGATTACTTACCTTTTCTAGGAAAGCAATTCAAGCAAAAATGAATTCTTGTTGCCTTGCCACCAACAAACTGTTAGGTTCTGTATTGTATTGTTATTTTAATATTCTACATACATGTGCACTCTACTATAAAGAACGAAAATTACTTAAATAGAATAAACGAAACACTTACTTGATTCGGATGATGTAACTTCACTTGATTC
>JAOXJP010216604.1:0-11782 GCA_025762735.1 Platanus orientalis
CAGGATTCATGTAGCCGACCCCAAATAGTTGGGATAAGGCTGTTTGTTGTTGTTGTTGTTGTTGTTGTTGTATGTTCTTTTCTTTTCTCGTTGGATTTTTTTTTCTTCTATTCCTTTCTTTTCTTTTCTATGCAATTCATGGCAACCAGACTGGGCCTCAGTGATTTCCATGTCCATACTGCCTCTGCCCTGCATCCCTTCCATGTAACTGTGAATTTTTTAGCACCCTAATAAGCGTTAAAGAACCATTTCAAGAACCCATAAGCCATACTTGCTGTAGATTTGCTTCGCCAGTTTGTCTTAATACGCTTATCAACCTTCATCATTGTCCGACTTACATAGTGAAGCTCTTGTCTATTTGTAGTAATATAATCCATTTTATGCATTTCATAAATAGGAATTAAGTGGAACATCCCATCGGAAGGCAATATTAACTCGTAAAAGTAATCGGATGAATTATTCGGATGGTAAACTCACAAAGTAGCAATTTGAGAAAGCTAAAAGGCAGGTAGATTGTTCAATGCATCAAAATAAGGAACACCGGCCAGTGATTGCGAGGTTTCTAGTCATGTGTGGGGTAGAAACCGTTCACGGTAATCCCTCCGTCAACAGAAATAACCTGTCCAGTGATGTAAGAGGAAGCGGGTAGGCAAAGGAATGCCACCAGGGATGATACCTCCTCTGGATCTCCAGGGCGCCGAAGAGGAGTGCGAGAGTTTATGCTTTCCAAAAACTCTTCGTTACTGAGCACCTGGAAGGAAATGAGGAAATGAAACCTTGAAGTATCTAATTACATTTAGTTATGCAGATACGCATGCATAGAAAAAATATACTATATAAACAGAATGTTGGCTAGATTCAAAGCAACTTGACAGAAATGTATGGGAGTAGAAGAATTTGGATAGAATTCACAAACTTAGAAGTCTTGATTGAATTGGTTCTCAAATATACTCTTAGAATCTAAATAGCACATTAGCAGGGTGAGAATATTTTACCTCTTCTGCGAGGGAGGTTCTGATATACCAAGGAGCAACAGAGTTACTCCTAATGTTGTCTTTCGCCCACTCACATGCCAAATTCTTCGTAAGTTGATTGATCGCTCCTGGTAATGAAACAACGCAGACATCTCACAACTATATTTAGAGTCATACCCTTCAAGTTTGGAATTCTAAGCTTTGCAACAGATGAAATGAGATGGCATAAGTCAATATATAATGTATTACCTTTGGTTGCCGAATAAACAGTTGAACCATTCACTGCCACCACCCCACCAACGGAGGAGATGAATACAATGCTTCCCATCCCCGATGATTTCAAAAGAGGATGTGCAAGTTGGCTGAGATGGTAAGCAGATTCTAAGTTGGTAGCCATTACGGTTGCATATTCTTCAGCGCTGTATTCTACTGTTGGTTTCCATATAATTGTCCCGACATTGTTTATCTATAGCCAGAAAATCAGGCACCATATGAGTTTAGAGAGAGAGAAATAGTGAAGAATATGACAATTATAAAATATCAAGATCACTAATTTAGAAGTCAAGTATTTGATTAGCCTTGTATTTATTTTTAAATCCATTGATGCAAGGAGACATGTTTTGTTGGAGGGAGGATTGTGTCTGCTCCCCTAAAAACTGTTAATCTCCGCTCCTTGTCAGGGGGCCGACACATCAGAACCGAAAAATGATTTACATTTTTTTTTTTTTTGGGGGGGGGGTGGTGTATATCACTTTTCAGAGCTGATATGCCCGCCCCTTGACATGGAGTGGAGGCTAGCGTTAGTTAAGGGGAGGAAGCAGACACAATCCTCTTTGGTTTTGTTGGTGTACAGAATAATAAGTGTTTATGTTGGGTTAATGTCTTGTATTCAACCCGAGATATAACCCGGGATGATGATCTGAAAACCCAAATATGACCCGTTTTGTATCCGCTTTGGGGTCCGGATTTGACCCGTGCAAATTAGGGTTTTGGGGTTTACATTTTGAGATTTTCTCGGTTTCTGTGCCGTCGCACTGTTCATTGTAAGATTTGTTCTTCAATCATAGTGAAAGCTCTTCTCCGTTTTCACCCGTGGACGTAGGCTTCAAGCCAAACCACGTAAATCGTCTTGCTCTTGTGGTGTGATTGCTTTCTGTTTTATTTTCTCCCTTCTTGTTTGTTGCATACGATCATAGATCTACGTTTCCTCATAACAAATACACGCACACTCCATACACAAGATCCTCTAAGTCACAATGGGTAACGGATAAATTATTGCAGTCCAGAACACAGGTTCGGGTATTTTGTCAACTCCTTCTCATAACTTCAAACTAAAAAAATACCTTGCATGTCCCTACCATTTCTACAAAACCTCTTATCTATGCATCAAATTACTAAAGACAATAATTGTTCTATAATATTTGATGCAAACAAATTCTACATCCAGGAAAACCTAAAAATGCAAATGATAACCCAAGGCTCCAGTAGAAACGGAATGTACCTAATATCAAGTAAAACCACTCCTCAGCCAATTTCAATATCCTATAATAGCATCAGCATAGAATCTCCACTACTCCGGCATAATCAGTGAGGGCATCCATCTTTTAGAACTTTACATTCTACTTTGCAAACTGTAAATGTACCTCTAACTCAATCTACTTCTTTCATTAACTGTGATATTGACAAGACTCATCGATTTAGTTTACCAAACTCCTCGTCTATACTACAACTAAAGCTCTTTAGGCCTTATACACATAGATGTGTGTGGTCCTTATTCCTCACCAACTTTTTATTGGATTTAGGTACTATTTGATTCCTGTGGATGATTTTTCAAGGATTTCATGGGTTTACTTGCTTAAACATAAATCGGATCTTTTTTCTATTTTTTTTTTTTTTTCTATTTTTTGTTAATTTAAAACTTAGGTTGAAATTAAACTATTTCTCAAAAACCATAAAGGTATTTAAATCAGATAATAGCGGAGAGTTTGTAAACAAGAAGTTCAAAGAAATGTTTACAAATACAGGCATCATACATCAAATGGTGTGCCCTTACACCATCTCAGAATGGTGTACCTAAGAAAAAGCACAGGCATGTAGTTGAGACAGCAATTGTGCTCGTGCAAACAGCCTCTATGCCGTTACAAGTTTGGGGCGAAGCTGTCCTCACAGCTGTGTATCTAATCAATCAGATTCCAACTGCAGTTCTAAATGGTGAGTCTTCATTTCTTCGTCTGCATCGAACTGTACTTAGATTATCATCTACTACGAGTTTTTGGATGCTCATGTTTTCCGTGGCTGAGACTTTTACTTAGAACAAACTACAGCCAAGATCAACCAGGTCATCATGTGTAAGGTTATAGATGCTATGATATTCAGTCTGGTTGAGTATTCATCATTAATCATCATGTTTAGTTTTGAAAAATAGAGTTCCCTTTTGCACAGACAAGATTAGAAGCTACTAAGAACATCTTGGCACCCTTGCTTTGGTTATAACCTCACCTTTTATTCCCATTTCCTTCTAGTAAACCTAATAACTCCTCGTTAGTTTCTAAATCCAAATCTTATTTACCAAATACTTTATATTTCATCCACTCAACTTACGCAGTCAGATAGGTAACCACTTGGTTCGGTCCCATCTCTGAAATTTCAATAAGGAATCTGATATCCAAAATATAATCTTAGAGGAGGGTGAATAGGATCATATCACTTATTTTTTAATTTATTTAAATATTTAGCCTAAAATCAATTTCACTTTATGTTCTTAATTCTTTTACTCAATTTGTACTATGAACCTATTATAGACCAAGGGGTTCCATCATGCACAATAGTGTTACCTATAGCAAAGTGGAATCAAGGTTGATAAATTCCTTAACAGAATTTTAATTTAAAGTTTCACTTTGATTAATTAAAGTCACTGTACAAAGTAAATGATCAATGAATAAGCTCAAACATATAAACAAGTAATATAAACAAGAAACCACAAGTGTAATAGAAATTTATAGGGGTTCGACACTCTTGGCCTAAGTCCACATTCAAACTGGCTCACCCTCGAGCATCTTTAATTTCTTGACTAATAGTACTCAAACTATTTCAAGTATAAATTAAATAAAAACCTAAAATTTACCTACAAGTGTCCATGAAAATCCTTTCGCCTTGTAAATGTACTCCTAGTGTCTCCGGTGGGAATGCTTTCATCCAATGACTTAGAAGAACAATGTACCACACTTGGCTTCGGTAAGTGCTGTAAGAATCTACATCCGATCATTCAGGCGAAGATTATGAACTTCAGGTGAAGTGACGGAATTGATTATGTTGCGGGTTGCCTCCTTGTTGGCTAATTTGACTATGAAAACCACTATTTTTGTTAGAGAGACAATGTATAACTATACGGTTTGCTCTCCAAAGCTTCCTACAAGTTTAACTAATGGTTAGGGAAGCTCTCACATGACCTTGGCAAAAAATTTCCTATAGAAAGTTTTCTGAGGTTAAAGGCCAAGATAATTGTTACTCACACGCTTAATGGATCACAAATTTGACTTGTTTTTCACAAGGATTTGACTATAAATTTAAGTTTTCAAGATTCCAAGCCAATGGTATGCGAATTAGATTTTTGTAAAGGAAGTTATGATTGTTTTACTAGAAAGTATCTGCTAACTGTGATCAACTCGAGACTGCAAGTTTTGAGGTTTCTTGTGACTTTTTTTATTCCAAAGTTTGTCTTTAAGTTCTAGAAAGATGTATTTCAAGTTTAGGGTCAAGTATCTTAGTTATTTAAGTCTTAAAATTTTATTTTTGATATTTTGAAAATGTAAAAAGTTATTGAAAGTCTTTACTTTCTTGGAGAGTTGTTCCAAGCCTAGGTTTATATAAACCCATGGTTGTATATGAATTTTGCATTGTGTGAATTGATATTGAAAGGAATCAGCCTTTGGCTTTTGAAAAAGGATTTGTTCTACAACTCTAATCCATTTGGTGGACTTCCGGATTGGTAGTGAGTTTTCTCTGTATCTCTTAGTGGTTTCCATAGAGGGGTGATATTTGTATCTCTTTGGTGGTTCCTTGAGTGGTGAACTTATCTATCTTTGTTCTAAATCTTTGAGGTGGATTCATTAGAGTGGTTAGCTTATCTATTTATGTGTGTGTGTGTTCTTGGTGGATCTTCTTTGATAATCTTTTAATAGTACCCTTCGTAGAAGGCTCTACTTAATTATCTTTCATTCTTGTTCTATCTAGTATCAGTTTGGTATCAAATCTACAACAATTTCTTGTAGCAAAACGGGCCATCAACTTCTTCTATTGTGTGTGCTTATATTCTATAGCACCAAGGAAAGGGTTTGAGTATAATTTCTCGCCTTAGTTTCTTCATAGCCGTCCAGATCCTAGTATCAACCCCAAAACGTGAATAGGAGGGGTATTTATAGATGTGTTGGCAACTGGACTTTGAATCCTTGTTTGAGTCCAAGTCGCTAGCATGCTTGGTAGAACACTTTGTATAGAACACTTCTTATTGATTTAGCAACTTGTGTGCCCTCCATCTTGTCTTGATGTGTGACATGTAGTTGAGATTGAACTCCTTGTCCTTAAAGGATGCACTGTTGCTCTTATCTTGTCACTAGTTGTAGGATTTTAGGAGATGTGGGATACTTGCAATCGATAGAGTCCTTATTAAAGTGGGAAAACATTCTTTCTTAAACCTATACAAATTGAGAGTTAACTTAACTCCGTATAAGAGAGCTAGATCTTGACAGATCTTGAACTCGTGATTCTCACACTTGATATTCAATCTTGATGAAACTAAGCTTGATTACAGAACCAAACCTAAGAGTTGAAGAGAAGTGTAATCTGAAACAAGCAAATCAAGACGAAAGATGATTAGTCTTGTTTTGGCTAATCCGATACCATGAAGAGATTGGTGTGCGGAAGAAGATAGAAAACATGGAACGAAAGATGAATTACAAAGAAAGAACGAAGGATCAGAAAATGAAAAAAAACTCCAGGATAAATATTACACAACAATTATACAATTACAGATTCCCACTTCTATACACACAGTTCACTACAAGAAAAATGTTTGTTTATGATGGCACTTTTCCCTCGCAAATAGGTAAATGTTGTCATAAATACGTATTTGTGACGGTATTCTATCGTCGTGGGTCATTGCAACAACGATGGTTGCTAAAAGGATTTTTTGCAAGGGGTTCTCGCAAAAACTCTCAGTGGTGAGGGCGTATGACCCTCAAAAATAGGAAAATCGATCATCAACAGTTTAAGTATTTGCGAGGGCATATGGCCGTCGGAAATAAGAAAACCAATCCTCGCAAATGGAATACCAAACGTGGAAAAAGGGGATGAGTTAAATATTTGCAAGGGTTATTTTCCCTCGCAACTATTTAGTTACTATTTAAGAAATCTATTTGCGAGGGCAACGCGTTATCACAACTAATGCCTTTTGTAAGGATCATTTAAACCATCGTTAATGTTTTGTACATTTTACTAGCTATTTTACCCTCACAAATAATCTTTTTAGTGATGACACATTTAAGCCATCATTAATCTTTTCCTCTTTTTGTTAGGCATTTTTGTACTTTTTGCTAGAGTATTTTGCCCTCGCAAATAATATCTTCTACGATGATACTCTTAAGCTGTCGTAAATATTTTTCTCCTTTTTACTAGGGCATTTTGCCATCGCAAATAACTATATAGCCGTTATTTAAAAAAATACTATTGAATTTAGTTTTTTTTTTATATTTGCTTTCTTTTATATGGGCATTTAAGATAATACACCAATTAGTAAAAATTCAATTGTTACAAGGTGAAAATAACATACAAATTCACCACTTCAAATTCAAACAAGTATGCAATTTAAAAATAATATTAACAATAAAGATGTCCTAAAATTAAATAATTATAAAATAGAAATAGTATCCCAAAGTTCAACAACCACAATAATGACAAATAAATATCAATCATTTTTTAGTTATGTCCCAAGCCATTTTCTTCATTCAAATCATCATCAAGGTTATGCTCTTTGTCCGCATCTCCACTAAGTATCAACATACAATAAAAAATGTTTTAACATGAGATAAAAAGAATAATATAAAAAAAACTACTCAAATTAAAAGTGACTAGAATTATAAATTAAATGTCATGCACATTTGTATTATTATCTCATTTATTGAAAATAAGCAAGGAATCCATATATCATTTTTTTCGAAATTTCAACAACATAATTGTAATATGGACCCTAGGGATGAACAGAGATCCCCATGTCACTTCATTTAATCACCTGATAGTCCACATTTCAAAGAAAAAAAATCCAAATATATCAATCTACCAAACATCATTGATGTCTACTCGATAACTTTGTATCTATCCATATCAATATCACATCATCTCTATAAAATAAACTAAATTAAATCATCAAGTTTATTAAAAACACTAAAAAGAACCGAAATAAAATATGTACAAATCCTTAAATGTATTAAGCTATCCTATATAGGTGAAGGCTCTAATATGTGTCATTTACCTATTACATCCAGCTTGAACACTGGCATAATTGCACTATCACTCGACAACTAACCTCTAGACATCTCCTACATATAAAACAATATGCACTTAATTAAATCATGTACTAAAGAAATAAAAATAAACTAAGAACATCAAGTTGATAAACATATTTTTTTTATGTTTTCCACGTAACCAAGAAAACATAAGTTAACAAAACCAACAAATAAAGAAGGGATGCTTATTTTTAGAGTTCATAAAATTTAACGATAAACATGTACCAAGGAAATTATTAAGACATGTACAATATGTTGATCAAACAGAATTCAGCATTGTTCATTGTACTTAATATCATATCATTTAACTAATTACCTATGAGCACAATTTGTCACATGAGGTGTATTACAAACCAATGACGCTTTCGCAAAGGGTGTGAGGTTTTTTATAATGAGAAGTGCTGCCCAAAAGGCCTTGGCCTCAACATTTCATTAAAATTACAAATATTTCATAAATCCTGCATGATCATGTCATAAAAAGAAATGAAACTTGACAAATATAGCATGACTAGACCTACATTAAAGCAAAAGAACCTATCCTAAGGATTTTGTACAATTCGTGCAAATATTTTCAGGTTATAGATCACCTAAATGTATTAGTAACTTTACAAATTGAAACAAGAAGCCTTGATAAATTTAACAAAAAAAAAAAAAGTAGAAATAGGTTGTTGTCTTGTTAATCAAAGTTTTACATATCAAATTTCATTCAATTCCTTTAATGGTTTAACTCTAACTCTTAAACAAAAATATTATTTAAAGAAATTGCAACATCTCAGATGCATTTCTTAAGTTAACCAATACTACAACAATAGTAATGTCACATAATGGAGATGCAATTTTAAATGAGCTCAAAGGTGAAAACTGAAATAAGGACAACAATTGAATTTTACCGAGTTGAAAACTATAGTGTATCGAGAACATCATACACAACAACAAAAATGCTTTATTGTTATGTGCAAAAGCGTAACAATATCCTTTCAAAAATGTAACAATAAATTTACCCACAGTTATAAAAAAACGTAACTACAAGTGACGTTGCTATTGATATTGTTACGGTTATAACAACCGTAGGAACAAGTTTCATTTTAGCTATGGTTTATTTGTTACGGTTTATATGTAGTTAAAAAACTTATAGTTACGGTTTTTATCCATTGCAATACTATTTTAAAAAAATCGTATGATATTATAGTTACACTAATATCCGTAATTATATCTCAATAACACAATCTATTCTTATGATTTTATTTGTACTTAAATATTCCCAAATTACAATGGTTTTGTACGTATTTACGTTGCACATGTTACTACAATTATATCTATAGCTATAAGTAAATGAAAATGTTTTGCACCTGTTTGTACTCTTAAATTTGCATAACTAATCTCATACATAGATTTACAACCATATCACAACTTTATAAGAATAATATTTAAAACAATCAAATAATATTTCAAAATTAAAATCATGTCACTCTAATTAAAAATGTGTTTAAAATAAAAAAAATCCAACTCAAAACTCAAAGTAAATAGTTATAACAAAAAATTACATAGTTATAACAAAAAATACATTAAAAAAATTCCAAGAGATAAATATCAGCATCCGATAAAATCATAGGCAAGTTGAATGCGCTGTTTTCGACCACCGCTTACGTTAACTCCTCTTTCTTCTATTTCAGTGAGATGTCCAAAAGATAGCAACTCAAGGTCATTTATCATTGAACATTTCTCCATCACTTCAATGGTATTTTTTCTTATCCATTGCAAACCCAAATAGGATATTCTCCTGTAATGTTCCTGTCTGGATCCATGCTATCAGAGATAAAGAGGCAGTCTTACCATTAACTTGAATCTGTACAATGAAGCAAAAGAAAAAAATTATAAGTCATTGATAGTTATGAAAATTATAAATTAAAGACATTTGTAAAAGATATTGGAGAACTCAACTATTTCTAGCTTAGGATATGAAAATGAGATTACGAAAAACTACTTTCATTGTAGATTTAATTGAATCATATATAATCATTGAGAATGGAAAAGACTAATATGCTTTTAGATATGTACCTCAGTACTTTAAATAGTTCATAAAGGTGATGATATATATATCATCAGCTCTTAAACAAATATGATATTAGGGAAAAATGACATTTTAAGAACTTCTAAGAATGAGAACGGCTTAAAATTCTGCCAAGAAATCAAATTTTCAGCATGAATCTGGATTTTCTTATGTGAGAAAGTGTTGCAAACCATCAGACTGGATCCTAGTGATTCATGCCAAAACACAGGCGGGTATGGGTGTTCTGTGGATGCCAATCTGACAATCGACAACACATTACAAGAAGAATGTGCTTTCTAAATAAATATAAGCTTAAAAAAATACTAAAATCTGAAATGAGTTCAACTTGCCAAGAAATTACCAACATTGAGATTTTTAACCATTTGTATTGGGGAGACTACATTAAGAAGTGGTATAGCAAGGTGAGATGTAACTATAATAGTTCTCACAAAATTGAGATATTAATTCCATTCTCAAATATGGAACAAAAAAAGATGGTGGAGTAAAAAAAACTAAACATGCCCCCAATATTTGGAACCTCTCGAACAATTGATGCCAAAAGGATTGATTTTCGTAGCCCGACCTAGCAAAGATATTAAAGAGAAATAAGAGATTGGACTTGGTAGTGAGGAGAGGATAATTTAGTTGATTGAGCCCTAAGTAAAATATGTAAACCTGTAAAACAATAAGATAAAAAATTAAGATAATACAAAGAGATCATTGTTAGGAGGGATAAAAAAAAGTTGAAGCACTTTCTGTAATAAAGTTTTGGTATAGTCCACCATGCAGAACATTGTGCATCTATAATGCCACTTCCCTGGATTATGAATCCATGAAGTAACTTGATATTGATCCGCTACAGCAATCCTGATTTTGACCATGCACCTAGGTCTCCTGGTGCAACGATCTTTCTGTCTATTTGACAAATGTATCAATAGCTTTTTAAGTAGTAGTAAGTGCTCTTTAATCAAAGACGAATAACTATTTAAAAAATAAAAATTGAATAGCTTGTTTAATTGTTGAATATGTTCAGATGGAAGAGCTTCAAACCTGAAGAATTAAACCAAGCTTGCAAGGACCTTAGAGTGTTAAGATCACCAATGTGGAACTGGAATTCAGATGGTATCACGATAATTACATTTGCTACCACACATGTTGCTGTCCATGTTGCTAGAAATGCTTGATTTTCATCATCAACAAATCAATAGCTCCAATAATGAACATTATTCAAATGTTCATTCTCTAGCTTGATTAACCATGGTAAATTAATGTTATAAGTATGTTCTTTGCTCTTTCTTCAAAAGAATGCAGTACTTAAAAGGAGTGATGATGGTAGAAATATTTAGAGGTTTTGTGATCTTGGGTGGATAGTAGATGAGTGTGGAGGAGCTAAAAAAATAAAAGGAATGGGGGTGTTGGTCCACCTGAATGGTGGGTTGAACCTTTGTTCAAGTGGAACAATTATGGACATTCATGATTTCAGTCCTTACAAATTAAGATGCCACCAGTCTTCCAACCTTATTGAACCCTTCCATGAACCAAATCATTTCTAATCCTTGGAAAGTCATATAGTTAGATTCTCTCCTCTCCTATGTACAGTGAAATAACAAATCCTTCATGATAAAAATAACCCCTACCGACCCTAAATTCTCATAATCGGATTTCTAAAAGTCCCCCGACGAGCCCCCTCAAAAACCTCACTCCACATCCCACCTAAACAATTTCTACCAAGGACCACTTATTAGATGAGAAAATTCTGAATTAGATACGACTTCACCCCATGCATGCCTTCCGGTCCACAACAACATATTAGCCCCGCCACTAGATCTATATTAAGTCATACTATCCATCTTAAATAACCAAAAATAAATAAATAAATCATGGCAGCTACCATGATTTTCACTAATCCCCATCCACTTTTCTTAGGAGCTTCCACACTCAAAGAATAAATAAAAAATATTTAGAAAATAACTCTGAACACACCTAAGTTATTGCAAGTATATACATATTAATCGGTTCTTATCTTATGTTGCTCATCAATGTTTTGATGGCCATGTAAGTGCTGCATTTTTATTGTTTGATACCAGCTCTTAGATGACAACACATTATCAACCTTACTAATTGATGTAGAACAGATGTCACAAGAAGTTTTGTGAGTTACACACAAGAAAGGAAAAAAGGCTCTAGTAGAAATCATG
>JAOXJP010216615.1:0-11781 GCA_025762735.1 Platanus orientalis
GGTTTGGCCAGTTATTACCAGAGGTTTATTGAGGGTTTCTTAAAGATTTTGGGACCGTTGACGAAGCTAACCTAGAAGTATGCAAAGTTTGAATGGAGTGATGAATGCAAGAAGAGTTTTCAAGAGTTAAAGAACCGTCTTATATCTGCTCCAGTTCTTACGTTACCTTCAAGTACCAGAAGATTTTGGGACCATTGATGAAGCTAACCCTGAAGTATGCAAAGTTTGAATGGGTTATGTGCTCATGAAGCATGGAAAAGTGATTGTTTACTCATCAAGGTAGCTTAAGCCATTCGAGCATAATTGTCCCACTCATGACTTAGAGTTGGCAGCAGTTGTCTTTACACTGAGAATCTAGAGACACTACTTGTATGGTGAGATGTGTGAGATTTTCACTAATCACAAGAGCCTTAAAAACATTTCTCACAGAAGGAGCTGAACTTGAGGCAGCGAAGATGGATGGAACTAATCAAGGATTATGATTTACCATTAACTACCACCCCAGGAAAGTCAACGTGATAGCCGATGCCTTAAGTCAAAAGTATTCCAGTTCACTCGTGTGTCTCAAAGTAGGGAGGACTGCACTACTACATGAACTGAAGGACTTGAATGCGGAGCTTCAGGTGAAGGGTCTCAATGCATTATTCGCTCACTTGAAGGTGCAACTTACTTTGGTTGATCTTATCAAGAGAGCACAAGTTGACGACCCATCACTTATGAAGATTGTTGATGCTGTGAGGAATGGGGATATGACTGATTTCTCCATTCATGCTGATGGCACTTTGAGAGTTGGGAACCAACTTTATGTTCCCAGTGTTGATGAACTCAAGGGAAAACTTTTGGAAGAAGATCACAAGACCGCCTATACTGTCCACCCTAGTAGGACCAAGATGTACAAGGACCTGAAAGAGACGTATTGGTGGAACAATATGAAGAGAGAGATAGCTGGCTTTATTTCTAGGTGTTTAACATGCCAACAAATCAATAATGAACACCAAAAGCCAGCAGAACCTCTACAACTACTCAACATTCCAAAATGGAAGTGGGAGCACATTTCTATGGACTTTGTAGTAGGATTTTCGAGGACAAGTAAGGGCTATGATTCCATTTTGGGTGATTGTTGATAGACTGATGAAGTCCACACACTTCTTACCCATTCGGACCCACAATTCACTTCTCATTTTTAGGGAAAACTACAAGAATCCATGGGTAGAAGAGTGAATTTCAGCACAACTTTCCACCCCTAGACTGATGGACAGTCAGAGAGGACCATACAAACTCTTGAAGACATGTTATGCTCTTGTGCAATTGACAAGGGAAGTTTGGATACCTATTTTCCACTAGTCAAGTTTGGTTACAACAACAGTTACTAGGCTAGTATTAAAATGGCCCCATTTGAAGCCCTTTATGGAAGAAGGTGTCGATCACCATATGTTGGGAAGTGGTCGAAGAGAAACAGCTTATCAGGTTTGAATTGATTCAAATCACTACTAAGAAGATCAGGATTATCCGTGATAAACTACAAACTTCTCAAAGTCGACAAAAGAGTTATGTCGATAAGAGGGCACTCAAGTTTGAAATGGGTGATCATGTCTTCCTGAAGGTATCTCCATCTAAGGGAGTGACTCGATTTGGCAAGAAGGGTAAGTTAGAACCAATGTTTGTTGGACCATTTTAAGTATTAAGGAGGATTGGGGTTGTGGTTTACAATTTAGCACTACTGCAGAAATTTTCCCATTTCCACAGTGTGTTTCACGTATCCATGTTAAGGGGGTACTTATGGGACCCTTCGCTTGTGTTGGAATACATTCCAGTGGGTATCTGAGATGATTTATCGTATGGTGAGAAGCCCATTATATTCCTCGATCACAATGAGCAAATGTTACGTTCTAAGACCATTCTATATGTGAAAGTCCTATGGTGCAACCACACCTACGAAGAAGCTACTTGGAAGGCAAGAATGACATGGAAGACAAGTATCCACATCTATTCCAAAGCCAAGGTATGCACAAATTTAAAGATTGAATTTTTATAAGGGGGGAGGGTGTAATACCTTGCATTGCGTTTAAAGGGTAAAATTGTAAATTTTTTCTCATAAGGTTGAAATTGTTATTTTACATGTTTTATACAAACTATAGATTGGTTTAGAAACCTGTTGGACCAATTTATAAGCTTAGAAGCCAGGTTGGACTTTAAACTTGTTAAGTTCAAATGTTATCTTGATTGCATATTTGGGGTAACTTCCTGGGCTTTATTGATACCAGTCCAAAGTGAACTAGAGGGTGAACCATACCTTGTTGGAAAGTTCTTCGAGTTTATTTTCTAATGCATCAAATGGTTTGTAATTCAGAGTTTTTTAGAGAAAATTATGTTCATTTTCCTGCAAGGTGTCTACGCTAGGAAAATTCTAAAATGGGCTAAAACTCCTATTTGTAATCAGTTACAAACACAGGTTTAAGTATTTGGGAGTTTTTGTTATCGGTTACGGACCATGCAATCTGTTACAAGTGTAATTGATTATGAGATTTGTAATCAATTACAAATGTAATTGATTGTAAGATTTGTAATTGATTACAGAAATGTTGAAATTGCTAAAAAAAATTACATTACAAGTGTCATTTTTTATGTGGCTTTCACCCATTGGAACCCCACAGATGTTGGATCTCATCTAGGATGACTTAAAGCCCTATTTACAGTTTATTTATGTCATTTAGGCCCATTTAGAACAAAAAGAGTAAGAATTAAAGAGTTTTGGGGAAGAAGGTTGGAGTTCTTCCCCAATTGGGTAAGTTCCACTTCCAACTATGAAAATTCTTCTAGATTAACTTATTTTTCTATTAGAACTTTCTAGTTTTATTTTTCTAATGTTAGAACTATGCCTATTTTACAAAGCAAGGTGAGAATAGAGGTTGAAGTGAAGGATTTTTGGTTGGAGACCTTGGATTCGGGCTTTGGCAAGCAAATCTAGCTTCTATAGATGATTTGATGTACTTCCTCTTTGGATTCTTTTTATCCTTGTGTTTTGGCTATGGAAACTCATTGAAATCTCCAAAAACTATGTGAATCATTGAATCTAAGCTTCTTGTAAGCAAATCTTGTAAACTATGAATGATGTGATGTATTTTCTTCTTTGATTCTCATAGATCTCTATGTTTTGGTTATGGAAACCCTTTGAAACCTCTGAAATGTTTAGAAATCTTGATCTAACTCTTTGAACGTTTGAGTTAAGCTTCTAGTAAGTAAATCTTGATTACTATAGATGAGTTGAGGTGAATCCCTCTTTTGATTTCAGCTTATGTGGTGTTATCAATGGCATTCTCTAAGATTGTTAGAAATAGTTGAATTCAATTCCTTGAGACATGTTAGATCTATGGTTTTCAGATTTTTAGTAAGTTTTTATGCTACTTATGCTTGGAATGACTCTTTTCCCATTGGAATCTCTGAAAATTTTGTAGAGCTATGATTTAGATCATTACTTCTTATTTGTTCTTTAGATTTATACCTATTTTGTGAAAGATTATTGATCTTAGACATTGTATGGGCTGAATTCCATCAAGAGATCCATGAGAACATGTGAAATATGAACTTTCCCTAGATGAATCTTTGAAAATCTGTGTGAAGTTGTGAATCCTTCAAGATCTATTCTATTTATGATCAATTTGAAAGTTAATCTTGCCTTGTCTTTTGTTTGGAACACTAGAAGTGATATTGACTAATTTGTATGACTTGATTCATTGGAATACATGTGAATTCTTATGAAAATATACTAAACTCATTGATTCTATAAAACTTTATGCCTCCTATGTGATTATGTGAACCGTGTGAACATCAAAATCTCATTATGTGTTTAAATCATTAACTCTATGAGAAATCTTAGTAAATCATTGTGACTCCAGACTTATGAATACCAAATTATACACTAACATTGAATCTAAGTGAATCATGTGCCTTTGAAATGACCGATTTATGGAAATATGATGCTTACGATTACTTTACATGTTATAAAAACATTCAAATTATTGAAACTATGTGAACTTTTGGATTTATTATTGTGAACCCTTTTAAAGTCCGACCTTGGACCCATTTTGGGCCCCATCACAGGACTAAGTGTGACCATTGATTATGTGGGCCTTGACACCGGGATAACTGTGTCCTTGATTATTTGAGCCTACTCACAAGGCTAAGTATGAGAAAGTACTTCAGACATGCTCATTGGCTCACGAATATTGTCTCTTCTCCTTGGGATTAGAAAAAGGACATTGACCCTTCTCCTTGGGGTTATAACAAGGACATTGGCCCTAGTCATGGGGTTTGACACAAGATCAGGACCCTACCCGTGGGGTTGGCTAGAGCATACAAATACTTTACATTAAACCTTTGGATATCGAACATTGGACCTTTTTGGACATTGAATCTTCGAACTTCAAATATTGAACTTCGAATATTGTAACCATGTAAATTTCAAACACTTTGAACATCAAACTCTAAAATCATAGAACATCATATCTCTCTAGAGTAACGTGTCATCAAATTCATGAGTTTTAACCTTTGCATTGAATTATTATTCAAACTTAGATCTCTATATTGAACCATTGACTTCTATTTGACATGTGATTATTATTGCTCTGTACTAGCATGATTGTAATTACAACTTCAATATATGTTTAGCTTTGTTTTGACCTTTGGACATGTTAGTATTCAGATGAGTGCTTTACTACATATTGTTTATAGTCTACTAGATTGCTTATAGGTTGGGACTAACCCAGCTGTTTGTTTTACAGACTAACCTTTGTTGTAGGTCCTCCATCCAAGAGACTTGTTATGGAACCCCCAGTTTCTCTTTTATCCTTACATCTGTATTAGACGTATTTTGGGGACCCTCTTTGACAAGTTCATGCTTTTGGATTATTAGACATTCATTTTCCCTTTTCTATATTTGGGTGAGAGGGCACCCTAATATTATCTCTCTTTTGATTTGATGATATTAGACTATTATGACATTCCTGGTTTTTATAGTATGCTTCCGCATTTTTTATCTGAGCATATGAGATTAGTGAACATTGAATACGTTTCCGCAATTATTGAAATGTGATTATTAAATTAAATGAACATAGGGAGAATTAAATGAGAACTATGTGGATTATTGGATTTGTGAACAGTAACAATCTGAATCTGGGGTGATACGAATCCATATCCAAGTCCGGGTTCAGGGGCGTTACATATTATGCCTTTTTGATGAGGTTCTTTACAATGCTCTTCCTAGAATGACGACGATGGATTTATGGTAGAAATTGGAGACTCTTTACATGGAAAAGTCTTTATTAAATCATCTAATCTTCAAGAAACAACTCTACGCGCTCTGAATGATGGAAGGTACACCGATTCATGACCAATTAAATTCCTTCAATTAATTGATTAGTGAATTAATTGATATAGAAGTTAAATTAGAAGAAGTGGATAAGGCGCTCCTCCTCCTCATGTCACTACCATCTTCATATGACCATTTAGTGACAACTTTGATATATGGTAAAGAAACCATAGCCTTAGAAGAAGTGACTGTTGCATTTCTATATAATGAATTGAGGAGGAAACCACAATCAAATTGAGGTGAAACTGGACTTGTTAGCAAAAGGGGTCAAAGCCCCGAACGTAGAAAAGATAAATTTAAAAATGATCATAAAAATCAAATGGGCCATAGTAGGTCAAAATCCATACCTAGAAATACAAACATAATTTGTAACTATTGTAAAAAACCCGGACATGTTATTAAAAATTGTTAGAAAAGACTATATAATGTCAAAGAAGGAGAGTCCTCTCAACAGGCCAATGTTGCCAAGTCTGACTCTTTCAATGATGATGTTTTTTGTGCCCTTTTGAGCTTTAGTGAATTTGGGCACAAGTGGATACTAGACTCAGGAGCATCATATCACATGTGCTCCTAAAAGGAATGGTTTAACCAATATCATAGTGGTGACTATGGTTCCACTCTCATAGGTAATGAAAGTCAATGTAAAGTGATTGGCATTAGCACAATAAAACTTAAAATGTCAAATGGCTGTGTAAAAACTCTTGGTGAGGTTAGGCATGTGCCTGAACATCAAATCAACCTAATCTCACTAGGAGCCTTATATGAAGCAAGGTGCAAGATCTCCCTTGAGTTTATTGGCCTAAAAGTTAGTAGAGGTGCTATGATCCTTATGAAAGGAAAGAAAATTGATAACCTCTACATCCTTGAAGGTAACACTGTAATCGGAAATGGTGTTGTAGCTAAGGATGACCAACTAAATTTATGGCATAAAAGATTGGGTCATATGAGTAAACAATGATTGACATAACTCATAAAAAAAATAATACTGAATGTTGATTCTTGTAAGATTGAGTTCTATGAAGATTGTGTGTTTGGAAAGCAACATAGGGTCAACTTCTGGACCTCCAAACACATTACCAAAGGACCTTAGACTATGTTCACTCCCGTGTATAGGGATCTACTAAGGTTATCTTTGTAGGTGGAGCCAATTATTTTGTTTTGTTCATTGATGACTATTCTAGAAGGATTTGGATGTAGTTTTTAAAACACAAATCCGAAGTGTTTAAGAACTTCAAACACTAGAAAACCATGATAGAAAAATAGACCAATGGGATTGTGAAAATATTGATAACAGATAATAGAGGTGAACATACCTCAAGTGAGTTCCATCACTACTGTAAAAATGAAGGAATTAAATGGCATTTTACAGTAGGTAATATGCCTTAATAGAATGGGGTAGCCAAGAGGATGAATAGAACCCTTGTAGAAAAGGCATGATGTATGCTGAGCCACTTAGGCTTAAGTTAAGTGTTTGACACTAAAGCTGTCAATACAACTTGTTATTTGGTGAACTAATCACCATATATTCCTATAAATCCTAAGACACTGGAAGAAATTTGGTATGGAAAGCTATCAGAGTATTCTTATATGAGAACCTTTGGATGTGCCACATACACACTTATTCATGAAAGCGAGCACTCCAAGTTAGACCCTGAATCAAAGAAATGTATTTTTTTTGGGTATTATCAACACCCAAATTTTGACTTGGGTCATGTGATAGCATAAGGACAACATAACAACATTTAGGTGTCAAAACTTTAAGCACCCTTGGCTTAGGAAGAGAAACCTGGACTCTAAGAGGTTAGGCATTCCCAAAGAGGTCTTCCTTAGATGCTCCAGTCGTAAATGAACCAGTCAAAGCACCTTATTACAACCCAAAATGCACCATTTCAAGACAAACCCTAATCTCTCACAAAAACATCAACAAGACTTTGAGGGTCCACATTTGAAAGCCCCATCCATGTTATCAATAAGTTTTCCACCTTTTGTAAGTCTTTATTCAGTAAAGCATCACAGGTAAAAAAATTACCATTTTACCCTTTTACCTTCAGAGGCCCAGAACTCACTGTCTACCACCTAGATCACTGAATTTTTCTTGTCTATATAAGCCTTGTCATGAAACTTCATAGGAGAAGATTTCTCATTTTCACTTTTTTAGACCCGTGGGTGAAAACTTACCATCTTACCCTTTTCACTTTAGAGCATTTACCCTTGGACTCTCAAAGGATCCTCGAAGCTTCTCTCAGTGTTCGAATAGTGTAATTTTAGATCCTATGCATCCCTGAGTCTCCTAATTTTGAGGAACTCATCACAGAGCAGATATTGTTCGAGATGGTAACTGCCAATTTCTTAATCTATGATGACCTTGACCAAGAAATGATCCTTGCAAAAGCTCTCAAAAATTCATCCAACCTATAAATCTAGAAAAGTCAATTGTTGTGCCTTGACCCTGGCCTTAGCTTCAAATCCTCAGGTCTAAGAGGAGAACTTTGAAATCTTGAGCCCCTGTGAAATCTCAAATCTTCCTCAAGGGCTCAAAAAGTTATTTTGCTGCATTTTGTTCATTTGGAGCCAGAATGTTCTCCAGACCTCAAAATCAGGATCAGTCGGTGTCCACCTCTCCAGAAACATGAGGCCTTCAAAAAACTATCTAAGGAGCATGAACTTTTGTGAAGCTTATTTGTAAAGATTCCCTCAAATACGCCAAAATGTGCAATAAATCAGGTCTAAAAATTAGGTGCTCAACCGACTCTTAGGAGTTCATCTAAAATTAGAAATTCAGCTTGTAAGAGGCCCCCCCACTATAAATTTAGAGCCTCTAAACTATCAAACTTACATGGGATTACAGAAATCTTATAGCCCAAGCCATCATTTCCACCTATGCCAAGAAAAACCACTTTTCGTCTGTATTTGACACGTAGAATGCCATTAAAAGTTCCCCTGGAATCAGAATGCAGCCAGGTTAGGCCCATTTTCTCAATTTCAGCCCTGTCCTCAAAAGAACATTTCATAAAATCCTAATTCAGAGAATGTCTAGCAACTCAATTCCATCAGCCTTCAGGCAACTATAAAAACTCAATCTCCTCGAGTGACCCTGCTTCGAAAACTCTTCGGCAACTACCTGAGAATCCGACATCCAATCTGTCAACTCTTATAGATCTAGGAGTCCCCAAGCTTCAATTTCCCCAAGTTTGGTCCATGTCAGAGACCCACAGAAAAACCAACTGTATTTCTAGCCTTGAATTCCCTAACTACCCAAAAAAGGGTTTTCAATCCAGTTTTCTGCACAGACGCCATAATTCAACGTAGTTGAAGGCTATGGCTCACCTGAACTAGGGGCCATCTTTCACCTAACACTTTTCAGGATCAATTTTACCATCTTTCCCTATTAGAGTACATATGAGATCTTTTTAGGTTAATAAAGCCTAATTTCATGATTTGGTTCTGACTGGACCAACGCGACCGGAGCATCTGCAACCTTTGAAAATGACATTGATTGGGCCAACTTCTGAGCTCAAATGCTCTCAAGGTGTGACGGTAAAGAGGGTTCAAAAACCTTAAAAAGCAATAAATGTCATTAATGAGCTAAGATTTTTTTAACTTAGCTCATTAATGACATTTAATGCATTCACACCTTAAGAAAAATTTTACCTACCCTTGGATGGAATCTTCCCATCCTCTCTCTCACTTACAACCCTTGGATCAATGTGTTGAATTTCAAATCCCTAGAAAGCCCCTCACATCCCCCCATTTGGTATCTCATTGCTCCCGATTACAACCAATGGAAGCACACCTAATGACATCTCCCATGCCCCTCTTCCATTGTCATCAATCCATGCTCATTAGCACACCCCCATCTTAACCCTCCATTTAACTAACACAATTTAATCTCGCCCTTTCATCTATCCAAGTCACCTATCCATGCCCCTTAACTCCAATGCATCTCAACCATCCACCAATGTTGAATCTTAGCGCTCCACCTCATTTTGGATAAACATCATCTCCACCCTCCACCTAGAAAACTCCAAGGATAATCCCAACCCTCCATTGCACCAATTTGAGGCTATAAATAGCCCAAAATTCATGCAACCTTGGGTTGGCAACAAAAAACTCTAACCTTAAAAAAGAGAGAAGAAGAAAAAGGAAAGTGAGGATTGCTTCAACCCTAGGTAAGCCTAAAATCGAGTTTAGCTCACTCCCCCCTTGATCATATG
This sequence comes from Platanus orientalis, assembly GCA_025762735.1. Taxonomy (NCBI): domain Eukaryota; kingdom Viridiplantae; phylum Streptophyta; class Magnoliopsida; order Proteales; family Platanaceae; genus Platanus; species Platanus orientalis. Next base: position 9,583 of record JAOXJP010216615.1, read on the forward strand.
TTAATTTTGTATGTTCTTATGTTGTCCAATTCATGTTAAAATATTGCTTCAATTCAGGTTACATAGTAGAGGCTCAACAGCCTTTACTTGCTCTTATTTTTTAACATGCCTTGGTGTCAATTTTCTTATGAATTTTGTAGAAAGCTGTTGGAGCCCAAATTTGACCATGTTATACTAGACCTATATGCTAGATAATGTATTTTTAATTTCATGATTTTAGGAGCTGTGGAAGGCCTTGGGATGGCCCCCCAAACAGACCCAAAAAGCTGGGTCTTTTGAGACCTAGCTGAGCTGAATATTCGGGGATTTTTGTTTGAATTTTGTATGCATGATCTAAGGCCTCATTTTTTATATGATGTCCTTATATATATTACCTGTTAGCATGCATAATTTCATAATTATTTCAAAACCCTAAGGGCTTCAAAACCATAAGGGCTTCAAAATCGAGAAATCCAGCTGTTGGATTTTCTCCTAGTAACTAATGCCTGATTTTTATGGAATTAAAAATCAGCGTTGAACAAACAGGTGTCAAAAGAAGAATCAGGTGTTGAGATCTAGGACCCACCTCAGGGAGCCCTGATTCTTCTCCAGGCCTGTCCTATGGCTGATATAGCCTCTAAAATTCAATCATGTGTATATGCACCTCTGTGGGCCCTTATTTCCTTCCCAATGCTTGAATTTAATTTCAGGCGTTGAGATGAAAATTTAGGTGTTAGAGTGAATTTTAGGCATTAGGCATGGGCTAAAAATCACATTTTTCAAAATTAACTAAGTATGTGTCCACCCTAGGGTTAGTGTAAAGACCCACGAGAAACCCTACCTTTCTGCGCCCTACTTTTGTGGCCCAAAAACCTAAGTTGGTTGCTGGTTTCAACACCCAATACCTGAATGTTGGACATTTAGGCGTCAGACCAAAAAACAGGCGTTAGGCCGATAACAGATGATCAAGTGGCCAACTTTGGGAGATTATATCTCTATGTGGCCTAAAGCCATGACCCTTAGAGTTGCATAATGTAACCCTAGGAAACCTCCCTTAACCCAAACCATGGGTCCCATAGCATTGGGACCCACCAAACCATCTTAAAAGACTACATAAACATGCTGATCTGATCAGCTCCCAACGCTTGATTTTCACCTTGAATTAAATTCAGGCATTGGAAATTTAGGTGTTGAGATGAAATATAAGCGTTAAGCCTGTCGCATATAAAACACTATTTCTCTCTTTTCTTCCCCTCATTCCAGGGGTTGACCCTAACCCTAAAGAGTCAAACCAGAAACAATTTGGAGGGGTCCACCATCCCTCTAAAAGCCTACCCATGAGAGGTCTCCTATAATTAGAATAGGATAACATAAAAGCAGTTTTTGTGCTTTTCAGAACCCAACGCCTGAATTTCACCATGAATTAAATTCAAGCGTTGGGTGTAAAATCAGGCGTTAAGCCTGAGAAAAATCCAGCAAACACTTAGTCTGCAAAGCTTGGACTTTGACATAAACTCAGACTCGTGTGAATGGAAGAAGCCACCCTAAAAAGATGAGTATTTGGGGTGCCTAACACCTTCCCCAAATGCAACAAAACAACTTATCCCTAATCTTAAGAATGTAGACCCGTATTAGGAGTTAAACCCCTAGACCTTCGGGTCTAGACCTCTCCTCTTCTGGGGAGGACCGACCTCCAACTCCATCGGTTCAAACTTCGAGTTAGTGGCGACTCCATGCAAAGCCCAACCACTTGTACAGGAGGGGTTGGAAACCCTCGAGGAGAAGTGGGCACTCGATGTCCACAGAATGAAGAGTCCACTAGGGACATATTTAATCTCCACATGCACAAGTTTCAATTTATGTCAAATACTTGCTTTCACATGTCTACTTGCTTTATCACATGTCTACTTGCTTTCTCATATGCCTAAGTGCTTTGAATTAGACTTAGGTCACTTCATTAGTTAGCTAGGATAACACTCCATCTTTAAACAATCATTCCAAATTGTCATGCATGAGATAGAAAACATGCTCACTTAGCTTTAGGGTAGCTTGAATTACTTAGTAGGATCAAATTCACATTTGAATAACTTGTATGCAATACATCTATTATTTTATACTTTACACAAAATGAGTCCAAGGACATGACATTGCACTAATACATCACTCTCATGAGCCCTTATCTAGGTCATTACCCACCAATGGACTGACATTGGATCACCA
>JAOXJP010216626.1:0-11781 GCA_025762735.1 Platanus orientalis
CTTTAGATCTTTATCTACTATTATTCCTACCCCATTTTTGTTATTAGCTTCTCCTGTGTACCAAAGTTTAAAACCATTAATATCTTTAGCCTTTTTTCCTTTCCATCTAGTCTCTTGTAGACAAGTAATATTAACTCTCCTTTTTTTCATAGTGTCCACTAACTCTATACTCTTACCTGTTAAGGTCCCTATGTTCCAAGTTACTGTTAAACATGAATCTTGAAAATACTATAATCACTTCTGTGCAATATTATTATTATCATCATTATTTACCTGTGCACGGATGTGCATGTCCCTTTTGCACAATTCTGGATGGAATCAGAAAACAGCTGAGAGATTTAGGATGTGGTAATGCTAGTATTTTTTTTTTTGTTGGTAAATAAACGTCTTCATTACTGATTTGTCATTTGAAAGATTGGTCGACTTTCGGTGCCCTTTAAAGTAAGAACAGTTATCCAGCTTAGATAGGGCTATCACGACTTTCTGAGCTTTAAACTTTAAAGTAATAACAGTTATGCAACTTAGGTAGGGCTGTCAATGAGCTGAGCTAGTTTGGCTCGGCTCATAATGACTTGAGCCTGAACCTCCAATTGAACCTGTTTTGCTAAGTGAGCCTATCGAGCTACACTAAGCTTAGGTTGCTTAAAGCTCAGGTCGTTAAATTTGGATACAATACATGTAGACATAGCTTTTTATTTTATATTTTTAAATATTATATAAATTCATATATGATTTATATAGATATAGGACGTTATATTATGGGTTGATGGGCCTATTATTTTTAGTCTTTGGGAGTAAGTTTGGCTTGTGGGTTATTGGGTTTTAAGATTAGGGTCTTAAACAGTAACTTCGAGGTTCTTTTGTGAGAGTCTGATCCTAGTCCTTTTGTGATTAGCCCGAACTGAGCTGGGAAAAGCTTGGCTCAACTCGGGTCATTGACACCCGTAAACTTAGGTGGGCAAAGCCAATACCAACCAGACGTAACCTCAAATTCATGTGTGCAACCCATGCCAGCCCGAGCTTGGACTGGATTTGGGTTGGAGTTCCAATCCAGTCACACCTGTAAATTAGCAGAAATATGTTTGGGGATGATGAAGCTCAAGGATCTTTTTTTATTTTGGATTTGGTTCGGCTAATTGCTGTATTGCTTTAGTAAATAAATGTTTAGTTATTTTTTGCTAGGAAAATAAATGGTTCGACTTTAGGTTTAGGGTGCCATAGTTTGAGTTTCAAAGGGTGGTGGATAGATTGGAGTAACGGCCCTTAACAACCCATCAGATCATGGAGAACCAGGCAGCTCAATTGATATCGAAATCACCCAGCTAGCTATAGGCGCTAAAATAATAATCTTAGAAGGAGATGCTCTCAATATGGTTAAGTATTTAAACGAGGCCAAATTGAATAAGTGCTTTTTATCTACACGAGATAGTGGTTAGAGGGGTAAATGGTTCAGCCCATGTTTTGGCCAAGAATGGTACAAGGGTACCATAGGCTTGGACTCGGGGTTCTATCCACCTAGACAGCTTATAAGGGTGATGGACTACTATGTTCGGATAGACAAAATCTTCTACAGTTCGAGATCACTCTACAGTCCAAAAGGGTCTATCACAACCACAAAAGTGGCTGTGTTTGACACCTCAACGTTTAAAATTTCAAATTTCAGTCAAATTACAACACTTTTGTGGCTGTGACGTTCAGACTGTAAAGGGATTTCGAACTGTAGACGATTTTCTCTCTGTTTTAGCAGTTTGTATGCCCTTTCCTTCTCAATGAAATGTATTTTATAACCTAAAACGATAGAGTGGAAGTTGGGTAGGTTTAGCCCAGGTCTAGCTGAACTTCTTGTGACCGTTCATGGCTGAGATAATTTGTCACACTGTAAATTTGCAGCTCTATGCTAGAAACAGCCAGCTATTTTCTTTTGCTGCTTGCAAGTCCCACTAAATTTTTAAGACTAATGATTTTGGAATTTCCTTGTAAAAATTGCATCCCACAAAACAAAAAACTTGAAAAGTAAACATTATATGTAAAACAACTAGCAATGTTAATTTCTTGCTTTCCAGCACCACCACTTGAACCTTAAATCTTCAAATACTAATAATTTAGGTTTTTCTTTGTAAAAATAGCATGCTACAAAGCAAAAAACTTGAAAAGTATGCATTCTATAGAATTTATAAATAACTAGGGTAGAATTATTGGATTACCTACAAAATTACAATTATAATAAACTAGTAAAAACACCTATAGAAAGAACTATAGTTGGCAAACATAAGGAAACATAAATTTTATCTTTGGTTATTTAAAAGTAGCTATGGCAATATCATTGCCTAATAAAATCTCATCAGAATATAACTTGTATGCAGCAATAATGCATGAGGAGAACTCGGGTTCTCGAGTACTCGGTTCTGACTGACTCAAGCCAGTCCCGCTTCAAGCGGATGTGATGATGAAGGCCCATGTGGTCATACCCCCCCTTAAAATAAAAAAGAAGAGGAGTCAGGAGACTTGTGGCTTTAACCCATATCCAACCCGGCCTAGGTCAGTTGGAGATACTTCAACCTAAACCAACCTGAATCCCAAATACCCATACTCAAACTGAGCTATACTTCCATTGGGTAGATCTGGTTCTGATTGAGCCGGACTCATGTTGCGCCCCGCCCTTGTAAGAACAATTGCAGAAAATTGTTGTGCATAAGTATTTTCTTCTTGCTTCCCAATTTGTTTAGCAAGAAAAGCCAATAAAGTACATTATCCGGATAATTTGAAGTTTTGTAGGAACCATGGTTCCAAATTATTGTCTTAATGGTTTCTCAAAAGTGTAGGAAATTTAATTCCAAATTATACCTTTATGGCCAAACCTAATTTTCAGGATGCGCGCCTACGTACCCATTGATACATACCGGTTGAAGGGGTCAAGTCTATGATATTATATTTCACTAAAACTTAATTCAAGACATGGACGCGCATATGAAAATGCTTTCTTAACAATAGTTGAGATATCCTTGTTAAAAGTATGAGGGAATAAACCACACTAACGCCATGATACAACCAATTTCACAATCAAAGCTTTTTCTCTCTATGAATTTGAACAATCCGATAGAGAAGAAACACTTATAGCCTGTTTGGCAGCCACCTACAATGTAACCATTTCATTTGAGTTTCCCAAGACATTTGAAACCATGAGGTGATGGTTTTTAATGAATTCATTCAAATTTATGCTTATTTGTTAACTACAATTAGAAATGAAGTCATCTTAGGTTTTTCTATAAAATGAAATGATTAATCTTATCAAGCACAAATCGGTGCAAATTTGAATGAGTTCATTACAAACCATCCCATAGCGGCTACAAAAGCCTTGAGAAACTCAAACGAAATTATTACATTACAGGTGGCTGCCAAACGCAGCCTTACTCTTTATGCCCAATTTCATAGATCTTATATGATCTGAACCCTGATTAACTAAATTAATCCATTCTTGAGTTTCCCACAACTTGAATGCAAAAGTATTCTCCATATGAATTTCATATTCATTGCCAAACTGAAACATCAAGAAACATGTTTAAATAGATAGCTTGAAAACTTACTGTGTTACCTTATATCAAAAGAACTACATAGTCCAATCTTAATAGCGTATGCCATTGTTCTTAGTAATTTAATGCAAGAATGAAAAGCAAGGACAAAACCTGATAGTGAGCCTTGGGTACAAAGCCTCTTCTCTTCTTGCACGTACTAGGGATTTCTTCTTTGTCCATTAGTTTCTATTCAAGTATAATTTCTTCTTCCCTTTCTTAGTGTCTCTCGTATGAGAGACTTCGAGCTCATTATATAGAGGGCTCAATTCAATGTGCTTAATTAACCCGTCCTGTAACTGTTTTCTAGGTCCAAAGAACATTCATCTCCAATGTGTCTAGGTTCGTTGAATTTTAGTTAATGATATTAACTACATGTAGAAGGTCAACTGTCGCTGTTGATTGGGTACATTGGGTTCAATCTACCCTCAATAGACCCATTTGCTCAGACTTGTATGCTTGCATACTGAGTTCGTGGGCTGCCATTGGGGACCACTCGCAACCACTAGAGACTCCTTTTGGACCATCAAAAAGAAATGTTATGACCCCTAAGTGATGAGGCCTACGTGCGAAGTATAAAGTGGGCTTCAAGCACCCTTCACTCAAACCCTTGCCCATGCTTGTTCGCAACCGCTGCACATGAGAGTGCTCTCAAGACCTTAGGGGTCATAGTATCGGGGAGGTGAGTTAAAAACTTCTTCCTCTCTCCAAAGTAGGACTAAATTTAAAGAGAGAGAAACACAAGTTAGCACATACAAGGCGGTATGTTGAAGACGTTTTAATTTGAAATATTCCAACAGTTTTCATGCATTTGGTTAGAAAGAAAGTGTTGCTATACCAAGAAACCACTTTTATTGTTGACAGATTTCACGTTAAAATTTTCTTTTAAATTTAAACAGAAATTGTTAAAGAATGATACAATAAACGCTATGGAGGTGTTTATGCTGCATGTTTGGATTTTCCATTGAATAGAATATTTATGGAACACTTTCCCCACTCAAATTGCTTTTACTATTCCCCTTTAGGTGCTTGTGTGTGTAGAACCTTATCTGCTCCTTTCATTTGTTTGTCTAATTGTGTCATCTTAAGCTCAACTAACAAATGGATTCGCGTGGAACATGGGTGAGTGATGTTTTCAAAGTTGTATAGGTTCAAACATGCAACCTTAAAGACTACACTGATTTTTTTGTTTTTTTTTGAGTTCTAAGAAATTACATTATGGAATGATTTTTAGTACTGGACACATTGAAACATCACTTGAAACAAAATATGACATTAGCACTACTAAAGGATCAAATACTATTACAATTCATTTTTGGGAAAAAACATTACCACCATAGAAGCTATGAATTCAGGAGAGAAGAATCATAGATAAAGATAAATTGCAGTTTTACTTCAGAAAAAAAGGATGGACAGTAAAACACAAAAATGTGATGATTGATATTTTAATATGATAAAAAAAATAGGCTATGCCAAAAGAAAAAGAAAAGAAAAGCATAAAACACTTACCTTATATTCGGGGTTATTGATGTAGGATTCAAAGGGAAGATCTTCTACAATAGAAAAATAAATTCAAAAGCCTAAAAGTAACAAGAAAACTCAATAAAGAATGATTCTTGAATTTTAAAGTGCTGAAAAATAGAAACGTGTAAAGAATAAACAATCTTTAAGAGGGATGATCTAAGAATATTGATTAAACTAATGTTTGAAATCAAATGAGTGAAGAAATTTAGAAAAAGAATCAAGAAAACCCCCAAAATTTGTTCAAAATCAAGAACGATAGGTTTTCAAAATTTGGAGCACATAATGAGGGGACGCCCATGGACACACTGTCACCTAGCTATGTAGATCCCTAGGAAGTGTTTTTTTATAAAAATAAAAAATAAAAAATAAAAGAAAAGGGGCCAAAAGGGTGTACAACTAGAATGGATTGGTTTAGGGTTCAATAAAGTTGATTTTTAAAGAAAGTGAGGAGTCTAGGGTTTAGAACTAGGGTTCTTAGTATGGGATGATAGGTTTAGTTATAAGGATGCTTGGTCTAAAAGGATTTTAGGTTTAAATGGTTGTTTAGAAAGAAATCTAAATTTTCATGACTGTTCTAATTAGAAAATATATATACTTAGAAAAATTCAAAAAAGTGTGTAAAAAGAATGAAAAAATTAATAGAATACAAAAATTGATGAAAATTTTGATGGATGAAGTAATATAGAAAAGAAGAATGAATTTTAGAAGAAAATAATGGATGTGAGAATGGGCTACACGAGTGAAAGAAGATTAGGAGAAGAAGAAAATAAGAGAGAAGAGAGAGATTTCTCACCTAGGGAGCCATGAGTGATGTAAGATAGAGAGAGACACTCCATGAGCTACTCAAACTTAAATAGTTTTTTTATTCCATCAACTAATCATACATGAAGGTTTAAAAAGCTTTTATAAGTTTTTTTACAAAAATAACCAAAATACCCCTCCCCTTTGGTGTGTACGGCTACGCCTAAAAAATCCCATAAAAAAGACTTTAAAAATGTAAAAAATTAAGAAAAACATTTTTAAACTACCCTACTATTTTCTAATTGGATTTAATGGCCTTATTACTCAAAAAAATTACCAAACTACCCTTAAAATAGAAAATCACCAAAACAATCTTGTGGAAAACAATTATGTAATACCCCACAATGCCTTAAAAGGATAAAAATGTATTTTTTCCTTATAAAGGTAAAATTATCATTGTAATATTTTTAAACAGACCATAGAGTGGTTTAGTAACCCTTTGAACCAAGCTAGAAGTGTATAACCCAAGTTTGACCTCGAACCTATCAAGTTCGAAAATTATCCTGATATCGTATTGAAGGTGACTTCACAGGCCCATTACACCAATCCCGAATGAATTAGAGTACTAGACATATACCATCGAAAATATCTTAAGTTTATCTTCCAATGCTTCAAACAGTTCGTGAAACAGAGTTTTCTAAAGGAAATTATGTCTGTTTTATTGAAGGGTGTTCAGAATTCCTGACCCGTGTGCATGACTGGTCAAGGAGAATGGGCATGTCCCTTTAGACATTCCCTATCCAGTTAGGCCATGATAGGTCTCCAAACCCCTAACCGGTCAAGCCTGGGAAAGTCCAAAAATGTGCGAGAATAAATCCTAAATGACGTGGTTTTCTTATATTTGACCCCCACAGATGTGAGATCTCGTTTGTAATGATTTATTACCCCTTTTAAACCTCATATGAGTCTATTATACCTCTTAGAACATAGAAAAGAAGGAAGAGAGAGAATTTGGAGATTTGGGAAGGAAGAAAGAGAAACTCTTCCCCAATTTAGTAAGTTTAACCCAATCTTAGAAACCTTTGTTAGATTAAGTGATTTTCTTCTTTGATCATCTTAGTTTCATTCATTTGATGTTAGATCAATACTAATTTTTATAGAGAAAGTGAATTTGAGAGGTTAAAGAGAAGGAACTTGGAAAAAAAATAAAGATTTGGAGAGCTAGTAAGTTAATCTTGCATACTATGGGTGATGTGATGAGTTCTTTTATTTGATTTTTAGATTATGTAATGTTATCCATGGAATTCTATGAGATTATTAGAAATATTTGAATTCAATCCATTGAACAATGCTAGATCTATGATTCCTAACTTGCTTAGTGAGTTTTCTTACTCTTTATGTTTGGTATGACTCTTTTCTCATTAAAACCTTTGAAAATTTTGTAGATCCATGCTTTGGACCATCAAATCTTGTTTGATTTCTAGATCTACACCTATTTTATGAAAGATTATTGTTCTTAAACATTGTGTGAGATATTTCTTTTCATTGAATCTTTAAAATCATATGGAATCTGAATTTTCCTCAAGTGAACTTTTGAAAATTTGTGTAAAATTTTGAATCCTTCAAGATCTATTTTATTAATGATCAAATTGAAAGGCAATCTTGCCCTGCCCTTTGTTTAGAATACTAGAAGTGATATTTGGTTGATCTCTATAATTAAATTCACTGAGAAATCATGTAAATTTTTGAATTTTTGTAAATTTGTATTGAACTCTTTGATTTCATTGAACTTTGTGCTTCCTATGTGATTATGTGAACTATATGGACCATTGAATCTTATTACATGTTTTAAATCATTGACTTCATGTGAAATCTTAGTGAATCATTATAACTCCAGATTTATGAATATTGAATCATGTACTAACATTAAATCTTATTAAATTATATGCTTTTAAAATGATTAAATCATGGCAATGTGATGCATTTGTTTGTTTTACACATTATAGAAATATGTTGATTATCAAAATTATGTGGACCTCCGAACTTATGATCTGAACCCTATTGGACTTTGAACCTTTGATCCATTTTGGGCATCATCACAGGGCTAAGTGTGATCATTGTTTATGTGGGCCTTGACACCAGACTAAATGTGTCATTTAACTCTTTGGGCCTACTCACAAGGCTAAGTGTGAGAAAGTACTTAAGACATGCTCTTTAGTTCATGGATATTAACGTTACTTCTGGGAATTAAACAGAAGATCAGGACCCTACCCTTGGGGTTACAACAAGGACATGGCCCTACTCGTGAGATTCAACACAAAATCAAAACCCTACCCATGGGGTTGACTAGAGCATACAGATACTTTACATTTAACCTTTGGATATCGAACATTGGACCTTTGGACATTAAACTATGTACCCTTCGGATATTAAACTATGTGACCTCTGAACAGTTTGAACATTGAACTCTAAATACTTTGAATCCTTGAACTTCTAATAATAATAATATTGAACTTCAAACACTTTGAATTATGTGAACTTCAAATTCTTTTGAAACAGTGAACTTTGAACACTCTGAATCATCGAATATCGAATATTTTGAGGCTAACATAAGTCATCAAACTTGTGAGCTTTGATCTCTGCATTTAATGATTATTCTAACTTAGATCATTATATTGGACTTTTAACTTTTGTGGGACATTTGTCAATTCTTATGTTTACACTAGCATGATTGTGATTAGTATTTCAACATTTGTTTAGCTTTGTATTAATCTTTAGACATGCTAATATTCAGATTTATGTTTTGCTTCAGATTATCTATAGTTTGTTAGATTGCTTACAGGTTGAGACTAACCTAGCCTTTTGTTTTCAGACTTACAATTGATACAAGTCCTCCATCTGAGAGACTTGTTACAACATCTTCAGTTTTCATTTATTCTTATTTCTATTACAAACATATTTGGTACCCTTTATGTTGGGTCCATATATTTGGATTAGTAGATATTCAATTCCCTTATGTGTAATTTGGGTGAGAGAGCACCCCTTGATGTAGACAATTGACTTTTGTTGTTTTGAGAATTTTTTGGAGATAGTGTAATGACCCCAAATTTCAAAACCTTATTTATGCATGAAACTAGGTCGTTACTAACTTGGTCAAAAAACATTCACTATAAATTTTCACATCTCAACCTGTAGAGTTCCTTAAAACTTAACATTAAACTTATTATATGCAACAGAAAGAAATCAATTACTAATATCATAATTACAAAGGTGTAGTGGAAATAAACCATAACATAAACAAACTAACTATTATGTCACTAATCTCCCGTGTAACGATAAGAGCCAAACCTCCATCATCACATCTAAAATATAAAATTATAAATCTCAAAAATAAACTTCAAACTTAATACATTTCAAGAGGTTTAATACAAAACGTAAAGAGTCTAAATGAAACTAGAACTAATAAGCAACAGAAGCATCAGCCGCATGCCTTTCCTCTAACCTCTAGGTACTTCAAACAACGTAAATGCACTAAAACTCACCTGGAAAAATAGTATGGATAGGTGAGATCCATAACTCGTAAATAGGTACACAATACCTACTATAGAAACTGGACAAATAAAGTATGAATCTTTTCATATAAAATACTGAATATATCTTCATATAGAATACATACTAAGTTCTAGCATGTAGGCATGTGCTAGTATACATCATCATCTACTAGTCATCATAAGATTTAATCATTCATCATCATGGTTCTTCATGTATGAATTATGCATGACAATTCACATGATTCTATTTATATATGACATTCTTTTAATATTTACATATAACAATATGCATGATTCTACGTATACATGACATTCTTCTCATATATTTTCATGGCAACATACATAGTAATATATACTTACAATCACATAGTACATGTTTCCTAATTCATTCATATGAAAGATATTTAGTATACATCCTAATGAATATTTCTATTCATTTCTCATTTATAAACTATACTTTCTTAATATAAATATGCATATACAAATCATTTCAAACTAAGAATGCATCATTCTTAAGTAATTAGCAATCAAAATAACACATTTGTATAATGAGACATATGAAATTCTACTTCTATATTCAATAAGTCTATCATTACCTTAGTACTTATCATTCACCTTCTTACTTGTTACTTATCATTCATCATGTTTTCACTTATCACTTATCACTTATTAGTTTTCATTGTCTTTGTCTTTATATTTATTTATCATTTTTCATTAGTCATTTAACATTTATCATTGATCTTCATAGCATAAAATTGTACCCCAATGGAAAAATCATTAGACATCTCCATTTCTCTTACAAAGTTTAGGAATTTATATTCTTTTAAAGATTATGAGTTTTCACTCATTTTTTAACATTTTCTTTACTTACTAATATTAAGGACTTGTATTTTCATTAGTAACTTATACAATTTCTTTTCTTTACATGAAACTTTCTTCCTTACATAACTTATAGACTTGTTCTTACTTACAAAACTTAGATGTTTCTATTTCTTTATCTTAATACATTTTGTTCCTTTATAACCCAATTTGCAAGAGTTGTCAAATAGGGAAGCAACCTTAAGTTTCACACAAGAAAGTTACATCCATTGGGACTACTAGACCTCTATAACTTCTTCGCATAGACTTGGTCAGCCCAACTAGAACCGAGAGTTTAGGAAGGAAAAAGTATTTTATGGTCGTGGTTGATGATTTCTTTAGGTACACTTGGGTAGCATTCTTAAGAGAGAAATCGGAAGCCTTCAATGAATTTTTAAACATTTACAAATGGATTCAAGTTGAGAAATATCTAACTATAAAAAGAATCTGAAGTGACTATGGAAGAGAATTTAAGAATCATAAATTCTCAAGTTGGTGTGAAGAGTTAGGAGTGAAACATGAGTTTTCAACACCTAAAACTCCCCAACAAAATGGGGTGGATGAAAGAAAGAATAAGACTCTTCTAAACATGGCTACAACAATGCTTTCAAGCAAAAACATAGCCAAGAGGTTTTAAGCTGAGGCAATTAGCACCGCATGCTATGTCTCTAACCTAGTCTACCTCAGACCGGGCACATCCAAAACCCCATATGAATTATGAAGTGGAAAGAAGCCAATGATAAAATACTTTAAGGTATTTGACAACACTTGCTATGTTCTTCGAGATGGAGAACATCTAGGCAAGCTTGATGAGAAGAGCGATGTGACCATGCTCTTAGGAGACAACACAATCAATAGAGCCTACCGTGTCTACAACATTAGGACTCACTCAGTGGAGAAGTCAATCAATGTGACGGTAAATGACCTTGAGGCAACCTATGAGCAAGGGAACTTGTCAGTGGTGTTGTTTGACCGTGAAAATGAGAGACCATCTCAAGTGGAGATTAAGAAATCCTAAGGAGATCAAGAAGAGTACTCTTCTCCATCAAGTTTAGAGGAAGAAGTTGAGGAAATTCAATTTCAACCCAATGATAAAAGGTTCACCAAAGGATTATCATGAGAAGACATCATTGGTGATCTTAACATTGGAATAAAGATAATGAGACAAATAAAAAACATCCTTAGTCACATATGTTTCAATTCCAAAATATAGCCAAAACGAGTTAAAGAGGCTCTAAATGAGTCGGATTAGATCCTAGCCATGTAAGAGGAACTAAATTAATTCCAAATGAATGATGTATGGATTCTCATAGAAGGCCTACTGACAAGAATGTCATTGGTACTAAATGAATCTTCAAAAACAAACACGATGAACATTGTATAGTGACTAGGAACAAGGCTGGGTTAGTTGCAAAGGGGTATACCCAGATAGAAGACATTGACTTTGAGGAGACATTTGCTCCTGTTGCAAGGTTGGAATCCATTAGGATCCTCTTATCCATAGCATGTTATTTGAAATTCAAGCTATATCAAATGGA